>CAJUYH010003090.1:32579-67520 GCA_910591685.1 Galerucella tenella
AAAAAAAAAAAAAAAAAAAAGAAAAGAGGGACCGGTAGACCTAACAGTGAAACCGAGGAACAGGTCTAGATGGCCGATGTGAAAGAATGTCTTCTTATACCACGAAAAAAAAAACGAAAAAAAAAAGAAAAACAAGACAAAAAGGAACAAATAGAATTTTCGAAATAGGATAAAGAATATATATGTGTATATTATTTTGGGTTGAGGTGGAATCTATTTTGTTTCAAAGGTCACTTTGTGTAAATGTGTAAATATATATGTATGTGCGTTTCTCGCTTACCTTCTCCGTCGGTGGTGAGCGATTCCGGAAGTCGTGAGGGCGCGGCGGCATTCCCACAATGTCGAGAATCCGCTTGAGTCAACTGAATGGCACAATTTGTAACTGAAAATAAAAAAAAAATGGTTAATAAATACGACAAAACAATTAGATAAATCTAATGCCATTAGTATATATATATATATATATATATATATATATATATATATCGTACACTGCAATGTTTTATCCTCATTTATTTATTTTTTCATGTCATTTTTATTTTTCTCTCTGGATTCGTCGTTTATTTTGCATTCCGTTGAAGCTACGTTTACAAAAGTTTGACCCCCCGCTGAATGCGCTATTTGTGTGTGTATATAAAACAAGCGTTGAGAGAAAATATATATATATATATATATATAGGCGCATCGCATCGAGAGCCCACACCGGAGTGTACGTATAATAATAGCCGCTCGCGGGAGAACCCACGACGACTAGGCGCCGCATCAAAAACTTCTTACCTTCGCGATTCATTGTACCTCTCTCCGCTGGTAAAAGACAATACGGAGGCGGTGGCGACTCTGAAAAACAAAAATAATAATACAAATAAATAATTAATTAGATGCATCATACAATAAACATTGAGTACTGATATATTACAGAGACATTGATTTGCATTCATTATCAATCTACAAATAATATTGAAATGGATAATTAAAATGGATATTTAAAAAAAAATAAGTGAAAACAAACAAAATAGAATTGAATAAATAAATAAATAAATATAAATAAGTAGTCGCTCAAGTTTGGATCGCGTCGACAGTGTCGAGAGAGCCGGTATCCTCGGCGCTAGCGCCGGCTGGCTGGCCTCGACAATTAGCTGGCGCCAGCAATGACACGCGGCGTCGGCAGTGACGACGGCGGCAGCAGTACCACCAGCAGCACCAGCAGCAGCAGCAGCAGCAACATTTCCCCTCTATACCTCACCGTACACACTTGGCTTACCACCACGCTGCTGTCGTCCTGTGCCGGTCGTTTTGACGTCGAGAAACGACGCCACTATATACATCAAATCAGTACTACTCGTTTATTTCCCCACCATGCAACAATCGCCCACCATAATCATTCGTTCTCTTACTCAAACTCACTTATTCAACACTCTCGCTCTTTCCCCATTTCTCCTTTTTCCAATACTAATTTTATCCCCCCCTGTCCCACCAATATATCGCTCTTCCCCTATTAAATGACGACAATGACAAACGTGAACAGACACGTATTATTAATATGTATTTGTTTTATCGCTTTTATTCGGACAAACCGCCCAGACAACACTAACCCCTTATTGTTTTTATTATTCCTTATCCATTTATACTTTCAAATTTCTACTTAACGGGTAATTACTCGTGTGTTTTTGTATTTAAAATGTAAGAATATGCCCGGGACAAAGTACACCAAAAGGTTAAAATTTGAGACTTTTACAACTATCATTAATGGACAATAGAAAAGCCATTATAATGACATTACTTAATGAGTGGCGCCTTACAAAATATACTTATACATTTAACCGTAGGTATACATGTATATTGAATAACGTTGCGTGAAAAAAAAAAAGAGAGAAACAGAGAGTGTGGGAACGATTGAAAATGAAAAAGAGACAGACTGACAAGACAGACAGACAGACAGAAACTTTAAATGGAGCGGGGCGTTACGTAAAATAAGCAAGACACTGGCGCCAGTGTCTCTGTCTCGTCGTCATTCGTCTGGACAACTAAAAACAACTGTCGCAAATTTATTTCCTAATATATATATATATATATATATATATAAAAGACGTATATAGTCATGTATCCGATATAATTCTTACCAGGTTTACAAAGTCGACTCCAATGATACGGATTGCAGCAGACAAATGATGGATCTTTTGCGGAATGACATACTGGCAATTTCTTCAACTCGGACGGATGAGTGAGATCAGGCCATCGCCACATTTGACATGATAAAAGATGTGCGGGTGGTGCCAATGCAATACACGCTGTCTTCACTACCACTTTAGCTGCTGATGCACTTGTTATTGTTGTATTATCGCTGCCAATAGATAATCGTCGCTCATCAATTTGATTTGTTGACTCATCGAGTATTTCATTTTCATCGGTGCCATGACGTAGCTCACAATGTCGACAGCGGGATCGATGTCGATTAAAATGATTTGAATGTCGATGCCGTAAATGATGATGATAATGACGTGGATTACGCTGTGAATGACGATGACGTCGATAATAATCCTGTTGATCATTTATATTGCCGGTAACACTATTGTCTTGTCGGGTATTAATTGTTTTTTTGGCAACAAGCACGCACGATCCAAGATCAACCCCATAACTCTCAATTGTCGTTAGCAACATATCCAATTGATTTTCCTTCAATGATTTCAATAATTCTTTACACCTTGACATACGTTTATCCGATGATAGTTCGCTATAATTATCAATATTATTACAATTAATTTCGTTATCGTCGTCGAAATCTTCTTGTGAATCGGCGCCACTGCAACACGCGTGATGTAATTTTGCACAGCCTCGTCCACTTTTTCGATTATTCTCACTAGTACCACTATTACCACTTGTATTATTATTATTATTATTATTATTAGCTGAACGTTTATTTAATTTTTGATTTGTGACAGTTTGTGAATCAGCTGGTGGTAATGCTACTGATGGCGATGTGGCTGTTGATGCTAGTGTTACGTTGGCGGTGATAGTTGTTGTTTCACCCACGTTATTAGAATAAATTGTTGGTGGTGCTGTTGCTGTTGCTGCTGTTGACAATGATACGCTTGTTGCGTTATTGTTGCGTGTCGTTGATGTATCCTCTTGAGTCTCACACTCGGTTTCATACTCTCGGCGTACCTTGGCCTTTAGCAGACGTCTAGTTAATACCGTCCGTTTGCTCCAGAACATGAACATGAAACACGATAATCCACTTACGCATTTGGGGGCCAGTACGTTTTAACTTTGCCACGTGGTAATGTAACAATAAATTCTTTGATAAAAATTAAAAAGTAACAAATAATAAAACAATTACAATTGACAATTATAATTGTCAAATAGTTATGCTTCGACGTTTTTTTTATTTTTTTTTTTTTTGTCCTCTATATCTTCACCACTTTTGCATTTATTTTCACGTGTGCACGAAGCAATAACGGGTTTAAAAGTTTTTCGTAGTTTTTTATATACAAACGCACGCGCGCACGTATTCACTCATATACACACGCACACACATATATATATATATATATGAACACTATCAATGCCGGGCGAATGAAATGTAAAAATTCACAAACTAAATAAGAGAATGATGATGAAGATGAAGAAGAAGATAGGTATATATTACAGCAGAGTAAAACGACGTACGACTATTTGCCGGCGAGGAAGAGCGTTGTACCGTCGCTGGGCCACGGTCGTGTACTCGAAATAGCGTGTGACGCTTCCCAACCAACCAACAAACCAAACTGCCTCACTTCTCTTGCTTTACCAAACGCTTCCTCTCTCACTTTTTCAATTCTCCTTTCGTCCCACTCTTTTTTTTCTCTCTCTCTCTCTCCTCCTTCACACTTTTTTCCTTCTCTTTCTCACTTCCACTTTGTCTATCACCCTCTGCTTATTACAGTCACTTTAAACCAAACTCAAAAGCAAAAGTAAACACGTTTTGCGAGCTACGCAAAACTTTTTCTCGTGATAATATGAAATATTCAACTGTTGCTCCACGTTTCACTTTATCACCACGTCTTATTCTTCTCTTCGTCCTCGTTCGTGTTCTTCTCCTTCTCGTTATTTGTTTTTTTCTCCTTGTCGTCTCCTTCTTCGTCTTCGTCGTCTGTTTCGGCGCTTTGGCACCGCATAACACTGATTTGCAACAATCACTCATTCGTTTTCGACTAGCAGCGATTTGCATAATTTATTATATCCACCACAATCATATTTACTTTGGTTATTTATAAATATATATATAACTCTAAAAACAGAGAAGAAAAAAAAAAGAGGAAAAAAAATGACTTTTCCACGTTACGTCAACACACCCCGCCGTTACTGCTATTCTTCCTGTTGATATTGTTGTTGTTGTTGTTGTTGTTGTTGTCGCACTGCGGTATACACTTTGCATCTTCGACAATTCACCAGTGATATATTGACGTCTATACAACCCTGATGATTAAATCTCTCTCTTGTTCCTTTTGTCTATACATGAAAGAGAAAAAAAAAAAAAAAAAAGAAACAAGAACAAATTAGTTGAGCCAAACCTATATATTTTTGTTTAATATATCTAAACACTATACATGTGTATATATATATATATATATATATATATATGTATATATGCGTGGAAAAACAATTGAAGCAGTGGATCAGACAATCAAAAAGGACGACGACAGCATTATATACATATAGACACACACATGGTTGAATTGAATATATAGAAGGTAAATCGCGGCGCGCGCGGCACGCGAGTCAACCAACAAGTATGTATACTAGTCGATTTGACGACGTTCAAGCCGACAAGAGAGGTCGACGCGTGTCGAGTGCACCGACGTCGCGACGCCGCCGTGTTCGCAATCGCATTCGTTACTCTTTATACATATATACATACATACTTACATATATATGTATATAGAGGATTTACACGCGCACATATATATATATATTACTCAGTCGTGCCTTCTTTCTCTCGCTCAATTTTCCTCGTCTGTCCCACTCTCGTTGTTACCTTTTTTTTTTTTTTTTTCTCTGTCCGATCGGTTGTTTGCGATTCGACGACAATCGCGATAAAAAAAAAAAACGTCGTCGAGAGAAATAACATGAGCGAGAGGCAACGCGAGAGTGAGAGGCAGACAAAAAGAATGAAAAGAAAAAGTAACGATTAAATGATGGTTAAAGTAATATGATCGTGAATAAACACATACAGAGTGATTAAAGTGGTTGGCTCCTTGCCTTCAACTGATGTTTTTTTTTTTTTTTATTTTGTTATTTGATGTTGGAACGTGAGCGATGTCGTGTCTATGTGTGTGTGTGTGTGTGTGTGTTTGTTGAAGCAATGAAGAAAGCATACACTGGTGAACGCGAACTTTCAACCGTTTTCTATACACGAAAGAAATTATAGAGAGAGAGAGAGAGCTGTGTATCAGTCACAAGCTCGGACTTTACTGGTGGCACGCACGAGGTCCAGGGCCGTCACGAGTCTACACGTTCTATACCCCCACTATGCACCGCGCGTATACACAAATTTAAACTTGTGTGTGCATGCGCTGTACAACTTTCCCCACTATGATCGGACGTCGTCGATCTCATTAACACACACTCACGCGCATGTATATATATATATATATATGTATGCATAGACAAATGAGGCAACATGGCCGCCGGTAACTTCTGTGCATTTGTGGCGTTTTCTCTCTTACTTGCTCCCCCCATATATAATGAACTATGTCTTTATTCTTTCTCTCACTCAGTGATTCTGTCGATTGTCGGTGATGGCGCTGGTTTACAGCACCTCACAATTACTTCACTTGGCGTTACACTTCCGTTCACCAGCATGTGGCGCGCGTTTTTGAATATATCAGACAAACATTTCAATCACCACTCAAAGTATTGTAAACTGTATGCAAATGCTTTTCATTTTTATCTTTTTTTCAATCGTTTACGCTTACTTTTTTTTTTCTCGTTGGAATTTTATCGTGGAATGTAAACAATATTTTTGTTATTGGATAACAATTTATACGGTTTGTTTTTCCATATTTTTTTTTTTTTTTACTTTTCATTTTTTTCATTATTTTTTCGTTTTATTTATGAGAATATTGCACAACAATTTTCACAATCGTTCTCATTATTATATTTTTGATTATTAATAATGAATTGATGACAACTAAAAAAAAAATATATATATATATATATATATACACATGTTATATTGAAAGTAATTTGCTCGACATAAATTTTTGCGACAGATCGAGTTTCACAAATAAATAGATGGCGCCTTGCAAAAGAATTAGCAGTTGAGCATTGACTGTTAAATGAAGAGGGGCGGTATTGCATATATACATATATATGTGTATGCATACACGTATATATATATATATATCTATGTACACGCGACTGGCGCCGTATAATGTGTTGGAGCTTGTAGATGACAAAGAATGGCGCATATCATAGTTAAGTGAGATCGAATGAGTATTGTAAATACAAGTGAGCATGATGGAGATATAGAAGGAGAAATTCAGAAGAATGAGAATGAACAAAACACGAAGACGCATATATATATATATATATATATATATATATATATATATATATACATGTGGGAATGAAAAGAAAGGCATTCGTAGGTCGTCGCTCATAAATTGGCTAATTTTAGAAAACTTGTTTTGAGCAGGGAGCTAAAACGAGATTTTGTAATGGTTGCGCGCGTGACGCGATCGACGCGATTTAGTGATTAATAATTTTGCTCATAAATCTGATAGAAACTTCTTCATACATATGTTTATATGTTTATATAAATATATATATATATATATTTGTTTTTTTTTTTTTTTTCATTCATTCCTCACTGCATAGTCACATATTTATACATGTATTAAAATAAAATGGCATGAATAAGTAGAAAAGAAACAACAAACTTACGGCGTCGTGAGAAAATAAATAGATAAACTATGCGGCTACGGAAAACTCACGAAGACGACGAATAAGAGGATACTGGTCCCAATGTGAGTCTCGCATCCCCTATTTGTAAGGGTGGTGATATAGGCGCCATGTATGTTGGCAACTTGGCGCCGCTTGCAATATTCTTACTCAAACCAAAACTTCACCACCCTCTTTCTATGTTTCACCCTCTACAACGTATATATATATATATATATATATGGATGTATGTACTTGTATAGCCGATAGACGATAGTTGGTTTACGTGTCGTTAGTTGTCTGACGACCGATTCAAAAACAGTGTGAGTAAGTACCGAGGTCGCAGGGTGGGACTGCAGGAAAAAAAAAAAAAGAAATAGAAAGAAATAAATGGAAATATTGTGGATAATGGCAATATAGGTTAGTGTAAAAAAATGTGGTATAATGTAGTGAGTTGGTTGATTCAATGATGCAATTCGAAAATTATTCGATGAACACTAATCAATTTGGCTTTAGCTCTTGGTGGCGCTTTGAAAAATTCATAAAAATTATCCACATCTTTTTTTTCCACATGAACTATTGGATTTGATATAATAATTTGAAGAATAATTCAAAATTTTAACTTTACTCAAAGAGAAAAAAAAGAAAATACAATTCCTGATTTATGAAATTGTTCAATATCACTTTTTAATGGTATTCAAATTTTTCTTATCACTAACTAACTACAGAGTGTTTATTCGGAAACATTCACTGGTGCATAAATCAAATTCATGAATTAATCGGTGAGATATTTACGATCACTGTTGCAAAAGTGCATTTCAATATCATTGAATATAAACTCAGGTGTAACATCTAAATAATTTCATTTTGAATATTATTATATATAACTATATCGTTGCTGATAAATGGGTGATTGGCATTATCAAATGACATTTCATATTTTATCGTCACATTTCATCGTTTCTACATATAAAATATGTAGAAACCAATGGAGATGAGAAAGAGTAAAAACAATAGCGGCAGGTTAATAAACAGCCTGACACTCTTCATCAAATGATAAATAAACACACATCAGCATATATATATTTATACAGACGAATGCTTTCTATACTTTTCAGACTGCAAAAGAGAATGAACAATATTTAGTGGTATAGATGTAATGTTGAATAAAGAGGTGGAGATGGCTCCACGTCGTCAACGGCGGCTGGTCCGACTGGCGACTTGGAATCTCTCGCGCCTTGTTTATCATGTTCCCCCTGGTGCTGTATACTCTTGTGCCACAAGAGAACATCACAGCCGTGTATAACAAGCGTCAAAACACACTTGGCGTCTCTCGTATCGCGTCCCCTCTATTATATTGTTTGTGGGTAAAATGCCAGGCGCCAATTTGTCCCTCTCAATTTCACTTGTGTCCATGGGCACACACATGGATATTATTTTTTTTTGAATTTCTATTTTGAATAAATGAACAATAATGTTGTATAATATCAGAGGGGGCACGCGCGAGAATGCTGATGCAAATGAGTGTGAAATAGGAATGCGTGTCAGGGCGGATTTTTTCGCATATACCAAATATTGATGATAAGAATAGGGCGTCAGTTGTCTCCATTGCCATCGTCGTCTTTACTCGTTGTATGTCTATCTAACTATTTTTCTGCATTGGTTTATGATATTGAGAAGTAAAATGCGCGGTGGGACAGGGAGAAGAACGCATTGAGTCGCCGTAGCGACGCGACGGTTTAGCTGGCGCGTCAAAGCAAAGTCCAATCCGGCGCCAGCCAGTCAGCCTCGTCGTCCGTCGGTCCTCGGCACACGTCCCGACGGCGACGCCGCCGACTGGAGACTCGACGCCAGGAGGGTGACGCCAACAGGACACCCCCTTATCCGTTTTTTTCCGCACCACGTTGTTGTCTCTTTTGCTTTCTTCCGTTCGCTTTTCGCCTCATCCCCCATCAGTATATACCGATTGCTTCTTCGCGTGCGCTCGCTCATCGTCGTCTTCGTCGTCGTCATCATCATCTTCTTCTTCTTCGTCGTCGTCGTCGTCGTCGTCGCGGTTGTCGTCGACGGTGGCGTCACATCTTTCCATTCCATTCAGCTACACATTATATATATCCATGGATCTTTTGTTAATCTTTCAATTCGCCCCATACTCTCAATTCACCGATCGCCTACATCCCGGATAACAGTCGTACAAGAAGAAAAGAGAAAATAATAATAAGTGAGACAAACAGATATAAGAATTGCGTAAGACAGCGATAAGATATCGCGGGATCGCGCGTGGGTTAGCGTATTTTTTGCTTTTGTATTCCACACCATTATTTCTAACGTATGTGTATACATATAGAATGGATGTTACTAATGTCATTAGTGGGAGGAAAAATTGTTGTATATAAATAGATGATGGGAAAACACAGTAGAATAAACATTAAAAAAAGAAAAAAAAATGATAAATGGTTTGAAAGTTAAACAGACAACGAATGAGAGAGAGAGAGATGACGGTAAGACATTTTGTTACATAGTATAAAGACTTGAGCATTCATGTTAAATAATTTAGTATGAATTGTAACGGAGCAACGCGTTTGTACAAACCGCGCCGCACAACTGTACATGTATATAGGTATAGTAGATACATATACAATAATATTAAACGTGAGGCACAAACACGGGAGCATTTTGTATACTAGAACCGTTTCCAGACGTTCCACTTGTCACACGAGGAAATGGGCGAAATATCTGGCCCAACGTACTTAGGCCTTGATCTCAGTACACAGCAGGTTTCACATATTTTTTATTTTTTTTCCATTATTTCTTGTCGTATATTGCATTAACAACACTATTAATCAGTTACGTTCATCACTGAATTGTCGAGTAAACTGCATTTTGTATTTACACAAACTCGTTCTCTCTTTATCTATATAAATATATTGATATGTATTTATTACCATGTGAACATGTCAATTGTTTCTTCTTTTTCTTTTTTTTTTTCTTCATTTTAATTATATTCGTCAACGAGCGCTCATAATTCATTTTATAATAATGCAATTGATGGTTGTATGAACAATAATGCATTGGCTGTGTCTTGTATGACGTATTTTTGTATATAGTGTGATATATCAACTGTACGTGCGTGAATATATACATGTATCTGTAAATATGAAGATATATTGAACAAACAATGTAATTAATTGGACATTATAAAATATTACTATTGTTCGGATTATTTTGTCATTGTATGTGACAAATGTCCATTGAAAATGGATAGCTTATAAAACTTTGACTTACTTTCTGTTTTTACATACAAATTACAAACGAACGAGGAAGATTTTGTGACAGGTGCTTACGTTCGCTATATATATATATATATATATATGTATAAATCCCCCTATTGTCGCGATACTTGGAGCGAAACATTGGCGCCAAATTTAAAATAATAATTTTTTTCACATTTCGTTGTTATCTATAGTTGAAAGCGGTTGTTGTAGACGATCAATTGCAAATTCTCGTGGAAGCTAACGTTCAATTTGATAACGATCTACCGGAATTTAGGTAATAATAAATTAATTATATGAATTTTAGTTTAATTTTTCGTTTTTTTTTTCATATTGGACAAGAATAAAATACTTGTTTTTATTGGTTATGTTGAATGACAATAGAACTTATGGTGGTGTAATTCAGAAGAAAGATACGCCAAATATTGCTTTAGCACCATGTCTTATGTGGGTCAAAGCGTTGGATATGCTCTTGGACAAACTACGTGTATGTGGTGTCGACTTTGCCAGAGTCCGTGGCATTTCCGGCTGTGCCCAGGTATAAATTCACCTGTCGCTGTTTCGCCATCGCTCTGTCTCTCCCTCGCTTTCTATCCATTTTTACATAATTAATATTCATATCATTTATATCCAAACTAAATATAGCAACATGGAACGGTTTATTGGAACAAAAGCAGTCGAAAGCATCTGCAAAATTTACGCCCGGATAAATTTTTACATGAACAATTGTGCAGTTCATTTGCAACAAATAATTCACCTATATGGATGGACTCGAGTACAACAGCAGAATGTAAAATTCTTGAGGAAACAGTTGGTGGGCCACGTGTAAATAATATAAATTAATTATATTTATATGTACATATATATATATAATTTATATGTATTCTATTGGACAATTAATAAATATATTATATGTAAGTATAGGAATTGGCGGAAATAACGGGATCACGTGCATATGAAAGATTTTCTGGCGCTCAAATATCGAAAATTTGGCGTAGCCGACCAGACGTGTATGCCAACTCAGAGGTAATAAATAAATCATTTATTGTCCGCCCATACATAAAATACTTTTAAATAGGTATATTTAATGATAATAAAAATAAATAATCTATTTAATTTTTAGACAATTACACTTGTAAGTAATTTTCTCGCCACATTACTTATTGGTGATTATGCGCCAATTGATTATGCTGACGGATCTGGAATGAATCTTTTGGATATTCGTATGAAAGATTGGAACAATGATCTATTAATGGTGATATTTTTTTTATCACACATATCATTGAGATTTGTTATCGTATTTTTGTATCTACATATATTAATATACCGTTATTACACTGAAAATTATTGTGGTAGGCTGTCGGACCGGATTTACGAGATAGGCTTGGCGAGACTGTACCGTCATTCACTGACTTGGCGCCTATTGCCACTTATTATGTCGAGCGATTTGGTTTTTCCGAATCATGTAGGATAATTGCATTCACTGGCGACAATCCCGCATCACTGATAGGTATCATTATTTTCAAATGATTATGTATGCCGATTAATATTTGACATTAAGAGACATTTCATAATTACTTTGTCAGAAACAATGCACGTATATTCCAATGTCCATTGTGATAATCTTGATTGAAATTTATATTTAATATGCAATTTTAGGTATGTGTTTGAAGAAAGGTGATTTGGCCTGCAGTTTAGGAACGAGTGATACATTATTTTTATGGGTTGATGTACCGGTAACATTAACTGATGGCCACATTTTATGTAATCCGATTGACAGCGATGCGTATATGGCCATGTTGTGGTAATATTTTATGACTAATCTGTATACTTAGTTACTGCATTTAGTATATTGAAACGGAAGATATTAGAGGGGAAAAAAAAAAAAAAACCCTGGATGAATTCTTGTCGCATAAGTACGCACATATCAGGAATTTATCATATTTTTCTTTTTCATTCTTGTCCCGAGAGTTAGAATAACAAATAAGTGTTCAATGAATGCTCAGGAAATATGAAAAAAATTGTGACAATAGTACATTATTGAATAATAATAGTATGGACTATTTGTCAATTTTTTTTATTCGCCAATATTGGTGCGCTATTTATATAAAAAAAGAATGCCCGAGAACGGATCTTTGCATTTATAAACATTTCACCAATTTTTCGTTGAAGGATTAATGAGTTTAATATATAAAAAAAAAAAAAAAGAAAAATGATTGTATTATTTGTTCTTTTATTGCAATTTTCAGCTTTAAAAATGGTTCTTTGACACGCGCACGAATTCGCGACAGTGCTGCAGGCGCGTCATGGCAATTATTCAATGAATTACTAGACAATACACCGCGTGGAAATTTTGGGAATCTCGCGTTATATTTTGATGCACCGGAAATTCTTCCACCACTCATTGGCGATCACAGATACAACAAAGCAGATGAAAAAATATCACGATACAGTTCGAAAGAAGTTGAAGTTCGTGCATTAGTTGAGGGACAGTTCATTGCAAAACGTGTTTATGCAGAGGATTGTGGATTTGTTATTGGTTTGTGTGATGTGACATAAATTGTTTTTATCCTATCATGAATAATATAAATTTAATTTAGTTATTAATAATTATTTTTTTAGCTGACAATACTCGAATTATTGCTACTGGTGGTACATCGACCAACATAGCTATTCTACAAGTTCTATCAGACGTTTTTAATTCACCTGTTTATACATTGGTACGTTTGATCTAATTTTTTGTTTGCACAATATCTTTTTAACTTCCCTTCTATCAAATATGATAAATTGATTTCACAGGCGCATAAATCATGTGCCGATATTGTGGAGCCAATAATACGGGTACAGTATGTTACTGTCACCCCCATATGAAGTTGTTCGTAACTGTTTTTGTTTGAATATATTACGCGCTTCAGTGCGATATCAATATAGCGGCAATATCTCGTAGTGTAATTTTGTATACTGTATTTTCCCTACAAATATTCATGAGAGAAAAAATAAGTAAATTCGAATTGTTACAATTATTTTATTTCTTTATATATAATTGTTCATTATTGGTAGCGTAAAATTATGGAAAAAGTACCTATATTGTAAATATAATTTACGCGGAATTTCCAACTTTCTCACCTCGAATCTAAAAATAACTGATTATTTTTCCATCAGAATATAATGAAAAGCAAACACTCGGCACAGTAGAATATTTTAAAAACACTATCCTGTTGTGTGACTTGAATGTTCAATTACAAATAAATTTATCAATTTTTCATTTAATCCCATACAGGAAATCACAAACTCGGCGGTATTGGGAGCAGCATATCAGGCTAAATATGCATTACATAAAGACGAAAATAATTTTGACGAAATAACAAGCGGTGTTGCTGCATCAAAACTTTTGTGCACGCCTTACAGTGACGCTGAATTTGTGAGTGTCAAATCGACATTTAAATATATAAAAAGTTCTTTTTTTTCTTCTTTTCACGCTTCAAGCTTTAATATTTTTTTTATTTTTTTTTTTCGTTTTGCAGATCTATAAACCAATGCTGGCGCGTTATCGAAAAATCGTTGAACAACTATTGAATCAATCAGAGATCGCTTAAACACAAATTGTTTTAATATAATTTGAGCTTATATTCAATAACAAGCAAAAAAAAAAAAAAAAATGATAGAGTGGAAAAATCTGAATTAGCTGTAATCTAATGCTGTAACGCATTACGATATTAGACAATACTTTATTTACATTTGTAAGACATACAAGTATATTTTAATCAATTACAGATTTTATAGCCATTCAAAGAATCAACATCATCTTTCACAATTGTCATTCGAAAAATTTTTTACTTCTTTTTTTTCGCCGTAAAATTAAAAAATTAATTTGACAATGATATATATTCATAAAACTAACCTTACTTCTTTCGTCCACCTCTTTCCTTCGGCAGTAAGTTAACAACACTACCACTCACCAAATTATAATATGCAAGTGTGTTATTATTAGTAAACACCATACCCTCGTACTGCAATTTTTGTTTGCCAGGTGGCATTCCAGTTTGCTCTTGAATTCGCGCTTTCATAGCCGCCACTGTTTCATTTGGTTGCATTGTAATATTCATCGTTTGGCCATTCAATTTCCATTCTGGCTTTTCAGGCATGAGCGGCACAACAATATTCAGTTGTACGGGACCCTTGTTTCGCGCAAGGAATTGCTGCTCCGGAATTAGCGAATCCTCTGTGCGCAATTTTTTCACCGGCGGTTCCTCCTCCATCGAAACTTCGGTCGGATGTTTCATTGATAGTGGCGCAGGCAATGGCGGTTGCATTTGTGGAGGCGCTGGCATAAACGGTGACATGGCAGGTGTCATTAATGGTGGTGGTCTAATAGGTGGCATTGGTGCCATCATCATCATTGGTGGTTGTGGCGGCATCATTGGCGGCTGTGGCATTCCCATTGTCGGCATTGAAATCGATGGCGGTGGCGGTTGAGGTGGCATTGCAATTGGTGGTTTTGGCACTGGCGGTTTTGGTGGTGCTTTAAGTGTTGCTTGGGGTTTTGATGCAACTTGCGCCATGTGTGTAAGCTCAGCGGCACGACTTGTTACGGGTTTCGGACCAATTTTTTCCTTCTCTTCATCAGGTAACAGACCCTTCACCTTATGTATTTGATGAATCTGTTCTTCAAGTGTGATATTAGCTCTGGCTGCACGTGTCGCCGCCTCCACACTTGATGTATGACCGTCCCAAGTGACTTTATCATCTTTCTTCTTATCCTCCTCACCGATTTTTTTACCAATTGCAGTTTCTTCATCGCCAACACCGAAAATATCAGTACGTCTCTCAGCCAATTGTTTCAAACTCGCCTCAATAGCTGTGCCAGGAGCAAACACAGTCTCTTGTGCCAATTTATCAAGATGTTTGTCACGTTGTTCGACCCAGCGTGGATCCAACAGTCCAATTCGCATGTGCTCTTGAACTTTACTTGCTGGAATACGTTCGCCGGTAATTGGCGATATGAGATATTCGTCTGGCGCAGATGGTCTTGAGATTTTTGTGCTATGTTGCTTGGGATCGTATCCCTTTTTCACAACGACATTGCCTGGTGTTGGTGGCAACGGTGGTGGCTGCATTGAATCACGATGTCCCCGAATGTCTTTAGATCTATACAATTCACCTGGGGGCAAAATTTCTTCAGTATTATTGGCCTCATCATCGCTCGAATCCTCCTCCATATCCTGTACTTGATTGTTGTCCTTTGCCGTTCGCTCTTTATCCATTTCATTGCGATGTGGCATCTCGTCATCGCCATCGCTTTCGATTTGCATTTCAACATCTTCTCCATCTTCAATGCGTTCCTAACATAGAAAATAATGAGGTTAAATGAGGTTATACATTAAAGCTTTTGATATAATGAATATTATGCAATAATATTACAAATGTGTTGATTATTTTACCTGCATGAGAACTCGAGCGCCAACTTCATCGGGTGTCGTCGGCGCGGGGAAATTCCCAACCTCAAATTGTTGATAATCAACTGTTTCAACTACAACAAAATCATGCCAATCAATTTGTGCATATGCTACACGCTCACGTTCCAATTCTTCCTCCTCTTTGCGCCGTTGTGCTTCCTGATATTTCAACCATTCAGCACGATACTTCACTTCTTCCAATACTTTTTCTGCTATAAATCCTTCGTATCGTAAACGCGGCATTAAATCCTTGGGTGGAATTAAAACTTTTGTATATTGTTCCAATAATTTTGTAAAGTATTGAAAGAGCGAATGTTGTGGACGTAAAAAGTCAAATTGAAAATTGCGCTGCTCTCTATTCATCAGATTTGTTAAAAATTGTCGACCATTTCTCGCAACAAATTGTGCAGTCAATTTAACAATATCCCTGCAATTAAATGTGAATAATATTTAATTAATATATATCCAATTAATTTTTTGGTGTATACTAACAAATCGAATGCTGATATTGATGGTGGATCTGCAACAAATTCAAACTCTGTTGGTGGATCTTTTGGTACAAATGGCTGCTCAACTTGTTTAAGAATTTCTTGTTGTTTTTGATGTGCAGAGAGAGTAACGCCTTTGATGACAGTGGAGCCAAGTGTTGGCTCTTGGCCTCTTCCTTCTTTGAATTCCTTGACTTTATGTTGATAATATGCATGGTATGGATCACCGAAATTCAAAAAATTAAATTTGGCATTGCCCAATTCATTCTGGCGAATTCTTGATTCGAATTCGGGGCCATTTCTAGCGACAAAACTTGCAGTTTTATCCACAATATCTGTTTTATTTCACTATATAGGAAAAAAAAATAGAAAAATGTCTCCTAATCACAAAATAATTTTATCATATTTTATGTAATTAATTGATGAATAAACTCTGAACATTTTTATCAAGTCGAGAAAGGATACTTCTAACCTCTGGTGGAGGATAAATAATTCCAACAATTGGCTGTGAGGATGGTGCGGTATCTTCAGTTTCATTCGGCGGCTGTACCCCAATAGTATCTTGCACTACCATTTTATATTTTTATGTAAATTACAACACTTATATTTTGAATCACAAAATCGAAATCGTATTGTATTTAATATTAATCTTTATTCGGAATGTTTATGCTTTGTGAGCCGCAATAAAGCATTGGACGACCACGAACTACTAAATAAATAGCGATTTCAGCTCCACCACCATTGAGTGAGGTTCATTACAACTATTTTATATATAGAAAGTAAGTCGCAGCAACTATGGAACACCATGGAACAAATAACGTCACCATATAGCTACATTATCCACTATTCTAAATCCCATTGACGGATTTTTTTTTATTACATTTAATTATTAAACAGTATGATATAGCGAGTTTATACATTTTATTGTATTTTTGTTTCAGCTTAATTTTTGAAGGTTATGGTTTTATTTGAAAAATAATTCAATAATAATATATGTGTATGTATAAAAGACTCGAACATTAGTGATAAGTGAGTAGTAATCTAATTCATAAGTCAATTAATTTATTAATTAATCAATAAATTAATTAATTAACCATTTGTCAATTTGTTAAGACAATGGGAATAGTTGAAGATGTTAGTTATCAATGGTAACAATTAATTTCTATATTATTGGAATATTGTGTGATAAGTTGGATTTACCAGCATTTCAATAAATTTATCCATTGATTTTCAGTTTTAAATTGCAATCAATTCTTTGTTTTATATCATGTCACGGTTGAAATGTGATTTTTTTTTTTTCAAATTTTTATACTTTTTTTTTGCCACACAATAATTTATCAAATTGCGGAAAAACTTTTAATTACTCATTCTCATATCGTTTATGTATATAAATAAATTTCCGCACAGTTTAATCGGAATATGTGAATATAGTTCAGGGTGTTTGTTTTGAAGCTATTGAAAACATCTATTTTAATTTATAAATCAAACAATTATGTATACTTCATCGACTTTATTATTATTTCGCATTTAGAGATTGAGAATATTAATAATTTGGATTTTAACCAGCTGACCGTCAGCATTGACGTAATCAATTGATTATGGATCAAGAATTAAATTCACACCAAGAATATGAACGAGGTGAGTTTCCGAAATATTCGCACATATTTTTCTCGTTAGAACTTAAATTTCACTCTGTTTATACAGTACAGACAAAAGATTTCTTCTTATTCGATTTTTCCTATTGTTTTCTTTTTCTTTTGATTTTGTGAATAACGATAATGACGACATGGAAAATATATAGTTTTAGTGTAACGAACAATTTATTCACTTTGTAAATAATTCACTTTTGCAATAAAATTATGAAGAATTAATTTTTTTAGCATCTCCAATAATACGTTTAATAATTGTTGCAATTTTTTGGGGAATGACTAATCCTTTAATAAAAAAAGGCGCCCATGGTATTGAAAGTATTGTGGCGTCCACAATTTTATTGAAATTTTTCAAGCAAATAGTATTCCTTATCAAAAGCTGGAAGGTTTGTTTCATATTATTTTACATGAATTATTTCAATGTAATGAATAAAAAAAATCGTAATCAATAATAATTAATAACGTGATATTTTTGTTTCAAGTATTTGATACCATTTCTTATAAATCAATGTGGTTCATTATTATATGTTTCCAATCTTGGAAATACGGATTTGTCTTTGTGTGTGCCTGTTACCAATGGTTTAACTTTTGCATTCACTGCTATAACAGGATGGATGCTAAAAGAAGAAAAGTTGCATAGAAGTAAGCTTAGCAATCATTTATTTTTGAATATATGTGTGTCGAAATCAATACCATTCCTACTATCCAGATGATTGTACATACTTTCATATTACTATATGCCAGATAGTTTTAGTACTTCAACATAATGATTTGATAATATAAATTCCATTTAACTAACTTTCATCAGTAAAAAAATTTTTTCTATATATCAGGTAAATGTAAAGCTTTGCTTTCCAGTAAAAATAAAACTCTGATTGATTGTAACGTAGAATTAGTGAATAGCAATACTTACATTATTAGAATTAGCTGGATAAATTCAAACGTATCTGAAGTTACCCAAAAGTACTCGGAATAAACCAGATATTTATCATTCAAGATAACACTGGAAAAATAATTAATTTACAAAAAAAAAAACTTATTGTTTCGAAACTTTTGTGTATTTATCAAAAATCAAATGGATTCTAATATTTTCCCTTTTTTTTTTTCAGATGTGTATGTTGGAATTGGCCTTATTTTCTTTGGCAGTATGTTATGTTGCCTTGAAAAATTTACGATCAACAATTCATAGACATATTTATTATGAAATTTATAAATAAATTGTCTTGCAAACGGGCAAATTTACTGTGCTATTTTGTATGTATTTTATTCACGACGGTGAAATCATCTTGAGCTTTAATAATGATGGAGATGAATGCAATCCAATGAAAAAGTATTACAAATAATTTATATTGAAAAGTGCCGCACAAAAAAAGCCAATGATGTTAGCGCCACCATGCGACATATTGCATTGCCAGCTTAAATTCAACATTGAATTTTATCACCAGACATTTGTGGCACCACTGACATTTATAACCAATATAATTTTTATAATATTCCACTAGATGAGGCTAGACGGGGGTTTATTTCAGTGACAGCACGTGTTTCAAATAGAAATTATACATTTATATACCAGTTTATACAAATATCATTGTCTATTTGTTACAATATGGGTCGCAGTAAAAAGGTAATTGGTGAATAAAAATTTAATCTGCTGCGTAATCAAGTTATAATAATAGCAATAATGAATGACTATTTAAATTTGTGTGAGCGAACAAGAGGTTAACTTGTATTTTTTATGTTCAGGGAAGATGTGTGAAAAAAAACAGACAATTAAATTCAGAAGAGAATCAGGATCTTGTTCTGGCACCTCACTCATTTGTAATTCATCGGGGAATTCCTGGCGATCATATTGTCGAACTCACAAGAGATTTTCGACGAGTGATGGAACCTTTCACTGCTTCCGAATTGAAGGAACGCAAACGAAACACAATCAAAGATTTCATTTCAGTCTCGAGTGTTCTTCATGTTAGTCACATGTGTATATTCAGTAATACAACACTTGGAATGTATTTAAAATTATGCAGGCAAGAAATCATATATATCTATAAAAATCATCGTTTGCACTCGCAAGTCGCACATATTTTTGAACGTTGTTATTTTTTGTTTTCTTGCAGAGTCCCCAGAGGACCAACATTAACTTTCAAAATATTGAATTTTTCACTAGCAAGAGATGTTATTTCAGCATTAAAAAAACAAATGGTATTTGAGGAAGCATTTAAGAATTCTCCACTCATTGTTTTGAATAATTTTAGTGGCGAGGGTTTACAAATGAAATTAATGGCCTCTACATTTCAAAATATGTTTCCTACAATTAATTTAACTACGGTATGGTTCCTCCGTTAATATTTTTCACCGATAAAATTCGAATATTAATTGATATTTATTTGCTGTTAGGTTAATTTGAGTACTATACGTCGTTGTGTATGTCTCAATTATAATACCGATAAATCAATAGATTTTCGTCATTATGCAATTAAAGCTGTGCCTGTGGGCCTTTCGAGAGGTGTAAAGAAGTTGGTGCAAGCGAGAATTCCAAATTTATCAAAGTGCCAGGATTTTTCGGAATTTTTAACGAAAGCAACACTATCAGAAAGCGAAGCTGAAGATGACCCAGCGAGCCACGTTACATTGCCACAAAAATTGTCATCTAGAGGTAATCATGAAAAAGGAACGAGCGCTATCAGATTATACGAACTTGGTCCAAGAATAACGATGCAATTGATGAAAGTTGAAGACGGTTTACTGGATGGTGAAGTACTTTATCATGAATTGATGCATAAATCTGAGGAGGAATTGCGTAAAATACAAAAGCAGCGAGAGAAAAAGAAGAAATTGAAGGAGAAACGTAAAAGTGAACAGGAAGAAAATAAACAGAAGAAAGAAATAAAGAAGCGTGAGCACAAAGAAAAATCATTAAAGGGAATAAAGAAAAAGGAAAATGATGTTTTATTGCAAAAGTTCGCGAAAGAATCTTATGAGAATACAAAACATGAAGTGGATGACGATGAGCAGTATTATCGGGAGGAAGTTGGCGAAGAGCCAGATCGAGGTATGTAAATATTGGGCAATTGAAATGTAATAATCATAAATCGTTTCTAACGACAATTTTATAATTGTTTTTTTTTTCTGCTATTTTCATCGTTTCGCAGATTTGTTTCAAGGTAATCCAACGGGCAAACGGAAAACATTTGGACCAAAATATAAACCAAAATCGAAAAAAGTGAAATTTGAAAAGGGAACCAAAAAATAAATATAATTGTTTTTTCGGGGGTTTTTTTTTATATAGAAATGGTGAAAAATTGTCCGTTTCAAATATTCATAATCGAACAATGTACATATTTCCATCATTGTATTTATTGGAAAATATAAATTTACATTAAATGATATTGACTTGAATTTTATTATTTTCTTTTCGTTATAATGTCTGAATAATTTTATATTGTAATTCTTATAGAAAATATATATAATACTAACTTAATATATAATGTCTAGAGACATCTTGGAATAATTGACAATCACATCAAGTATTAATTAAACGAGTGATCGTATTTATATATGTATATGTTACAAAAATAGAAATATAAAGCGCGCTTCATAAAGCTTCTTCTCTTTGTTCTTTGGATGTATTATACATTTTAATCATCAAAATGATATTTGTTAATGATTTAGTGTTAAAATAAAAAATGACGAATGTTAATATAATCGTTAACTATACAATTCCATTCAACGATTTAATACTCCTATATAGTTAATTAAACCAATGTCGTTGTGGTGGGAACAGTTTTGTTTGGCCTGTAATATTCATAGGCACATTTTCCTTCATAATGCTGTGACGAAAAAGTCAAAGAAAATTTTTTTTAATTAGTCATCTTGCAATTCTTCCTATCATTCATTAGTAAAATTATTTAATACAACCAATAATATATAATGCAAATTTTGTAAGCGAAAAATAAAATTCATTTGCTAAAGCGTAAAAACATGATAAAAAAACTGTACAAAAATAAATCTAAAGTGTAGAGTCAAGCCTGCAAAACTATAAAAACATTTTTTAGTTCAAATAATTTGGTTCATTTTCACTACAATTAAATTTTTACCAAATATATTTGACAAAATAAATACATTGAATACATATACACATAAATGCAGATCTTCATTTGCAATAATTATTCCAGAAATAATTAATGGTGCTCATTATATGCAATAAATAATTAGTCAATACATTTGTGTTGCGATTAGTTTGTAAATAAATTATTACTTTGCATCATGCAATTATACAAAGGGAAAACATAATATCACCGAAGAGTCATTTGGAATTAAAAAATCAATATTGTTTAATGGTACAGAAGCGTCATGCATTTTTTCTTTTTTTTTTTTTCAAATTAAATCTACAAATTGAATGTATCTCTCACTGTTTAAAATTTTTGTCGAGAACGTTGGCTCCTGATCGCAATGTCTCCAATTGAGTTTGAAGTTCTTTTATTTTTTCTTTCATCTCTGCTCTTTCATGAATTCTTCGCTTTAATTGTGTCTTCAATACATGCTTGTCATTTTCCAATTTCTTTATTTTTGCTTCTTCCATTTCATACTCCTACAAACAACAATTTATAACAACAATCAAGAGATATTAATCAATGTAAAATAGAAAAAAAATTCAAGTAAAAATATTTTGTAAATAATATTTATTACTCACCGCGACTATGCCACTCTTACTACTGCCATTGAGGAAAATAGTTGGTTTTTTAGGTGAAATTTGTGTTGCTTGATCCCGTTGAAGCAGCCCCCAATTCATGCATCTGACACAATCGGTTTTTTTCATTCGAAGTTCATTATTTTCAGCCAATAATTTTGCATTCTGCTGTTTGTATGCCAACATTACATTTTCCAAATCTAAACATCTTGTTTGATACGGAAATATTTGACTTTCAATTTGCAATTCGAGTGTTGCTGTACGTGCTTTTTTCGAAACTAATTCTTGTTCGAGTTGAATAATTTTTTTTCGCAATTGTTCGCACTCAGAATCGACTGGAGGAGGAACTTCAGCAATATCTTCTGCATCTTGGAGTGGTCGATTTTGATTGAAAAGATCACTTCTACGTTGTCGCGATCGATTCATTGTTGTTGGACTTGAACTTCTGGAACTGCCGCAACTTTTACCCTCATTGCGATTACCAATTTTACTTTTCAACTCGGCATTCTCACTCTTCAACATTTCCACAGTCATTGTCAAAAATTCAATTTCTTTTTTCACTTCGTCACATCGTGATTTTGAATTTTCTACATTGGAACTGTTTAACACTGATAGTTTTTGATTACTGTCATTATTTCTGTTACTATTCTCCAGTTCAAATATTTTCCGTTGCAACTCTGTACTTTCTTCATCCATTTCATGAATTTTTTTTACAATATCATCCATTTCCACATCCAATTCAACATTTTTATCTTTAAGTTCACCATTTTCTTTGACCATACGTTCAAGTTTTATTTCCAATTGCGACACTATCGAACGTTTTTCTTCAAGTTCCAGAGCAATTTTATTTTTTTCCAGCAATAATGTCTCATATTTATTCCGAATTTCAAATGTATTATTGCCAGTATTTCTATTTCTATCCAATATATTCTTCAATTCATTGTTCTCCCGACAAATGGAGTCAAAACGTCCCTGCAATTCTACATGATCCTTCATCAATTGACTTTTTTGCGTTTGCAATTCAACAATGCGATTAGTTGCACCCTCCAAATTTTTTAAATTCATTCGATTTTCATCACGTAAATCTTCCATTTCACGCTCAACAGTTAATTTACTCGTGCTATTACGCATTTTTTTCATAAGACGTCCATTCTCACATTTTAATTCTTCACATTTTTCTTTCAATTGCTCCAATTCCGTTTGAATAATTATATTCCTATTTGTTATATCCGCCAATTGTTTATTCAAACCAGCCGATTTAATTTCCTCCGAGTCCAACTGATCCTTCATTGAAGAGATTTGTTGTCGATTCTCATCACGTAACTTTTCTATTTCACTTTTATATGTCTCCAATCGTAATTGTCTTTCAGATGCTTGTACCTTTAACATTTCATATTCGGGTTTAATTGTCTCCAAATTTGTTTTATATTCCGACATTTTATCACATTTAGTTTTTAATAGAGCAGTTATCTCCTCAATTTTACGATTCTTCATTTCATTATTATCATTTGCTTGATTGTAAGTATCAGTAAGATCTTTTAATTCGTTTTGCAAACTTTGAATTGTAAGATTTGCTTTGGTAAATTCACTTTCTTTTAGATCAATAATGGATTTCAATTGTCGTTCGTTTGCCTCAAGTGCTTCCAAGTCTCTATTCAGATCCATATTTTTTGTCTTATATGTCTCTAATGAATTGATAAGCTCTTCAATTTTTTTCTTGTATTCATTCTCGACTTTAGTTATTTTTGTTTTATATTCAATTTCACGAGTTTCCATGGCATTTTGACGCCACTTTTCACGCTCATTCGATACATTTGTTACTTCATCCGATTGTGAATTAGACTTTGAACATCTTTCGTAGTCAACTTGAAGAGCATTAAAATCAGTCTCCATAATTGTCATTTTCTCTTTTAATAATTCTTTCTCGTGTTCGCTGTCCATTAATGAACTCTCAAGTTTGGATATTTGCAGAGCAAGCATTGCATTTTTTTCCTCTTGCTTTGTTAAATCACTCTGCAAACGTTCAATGTCTGCTTCAAGTGCTTTAGCCCAAGTGGCACTGCGTTTTTTCGCATCGATACATTGCTTATTTTGCTCGACAAGTTCATGTTTTTCACGTTCATGACGTCGATGAAGAGTTTTCATTATTTCTTCCTCTTTTGCCATCAACGTTGTTATAAATACGCCGAACAATTCACACACCGATTTTTCATTGAGATTTTGCAATTCCGTATGTTGTAAAGTAGCAATTTCTTTTGTTATACAAGCACGCGTTTTTGTCAACTCTTCAATTGAATTGTCCCGTGTGGAACTTTGTGTAAAACTCTCTTCACAAATTTCCATATTATTGTCGGTGACATTTAAATTTGGTTTATTTCTCAAACACTCAAGTTTTGTTATTTGTTCAGAGAGATTTGCATTTTCTTGGACACAACATGATAATTTTTCGTTTAATTCTCTCACTGATGTCTCCAATATCGTGATGTTTTCCTTGTATTTTTGAAGAGTTGATGATAAAATGGTGACTTTTTTGCGTTCGGGTGGCGATGTAGATTTTATTAAGTTTAATTCAGACATTAAATTCTTATTAGTCTCATCTGAATTGTGGAGAGAATTAGTTAGATCTTGGACTTTTATCTCAAGGGTTTTAATATTTAATTTATACTCTTCGAGTTTATCGTTCAGTGACGATGACTGCTTATTACTACTTACTATCAATTCTTCCAATTTACTTTGCAACGATATATTACTATCTTTAGCTTCAATTAATGATTGATGCAATTCATTTGACATCTCTTCTTTATCTTTGATCTGACATTTTAAATTTTCAATTTCTTTCTCAAGATTTGACTTGATTTCGTCGAGTTTTTTATTATCACTATGTGCTTGGTCAAGTTGATTACTGAGAGCTGCCATTTTCTCCTCAAGATTTGTCACACGTTTTTCAGCACTGCCAATTTTTTGTTTACATAATTCTCTCGTTGCTCGCAAATTCTTTATTTCATTTTGCATATGTGTCATATTATTTTGGAATTTTTCAAATGCATCGATGGTCTTTGTTAATTGTTGCTGTTCCACTTTACATTTGGCCAATTCACCTTGGCGTCGATCAATTTTAGCATCACGTTTACTTGTTCTCGGTGAATCTATCGGTGAATGACGCAATGTATTGTGAATTGGTGTAGTATTATTGTCGCGTAATTTTTCCCCATCGGTTTCATTGAACATCGACCACTTTTGCAAACAATCGTGCAAAGTTTCATATTCACTTTGTAATCGTTGAACTTTCTCTTCAATGAAAGATATATCCGCAGTATTTTCAAGCACACTATTGTTCATTGATGTCTCGTGAATGGAAATATTCATATCTTGATTGGCTTTGTGTGTAAGTTTTTCGGCTTCTGCACGAATGCGTTCGAAATTTTCTTGGAATTCGTGTAAACGGCGATTGAGAAATTCCATATTGTTCTTTATGGCATTTCGAGTTTCATTTAATTCAGTCTGTTGTGTGCAGTAACATGACATTAGTTTCAAGTCCGGTAATGTTGTATTCAATGTCTTCAATTCTCCTATTAAATGCATGAGAGCATCAACTTTTAGTGATAATTCATCATGGGTGTTTGATTGCGTGTTCGTATCCTTCTTCAAAATTTCATATTTTTCATTAATAATATCGAATTCTTCGATTTTCGCCATTAAATGGGTGGATAGATCAACATTCTCATTTTCCAAATGCGTTGTTCGTTCAACCAAGTGCTCCCATTTTTCACGATATGATCCATCAATATCGCATTGCTGTGAATTTTTGTACTTTAAACACTCCAATTCGTTTGTTTTTTCAATTAAAGTATTTGATAATTTAATATTTTCATCTGTGAGTGTTTTAATTTTTTCATCATATTCTCTAAGGAGCTTATTCACCTTGTCATCATGAAATGTTGTTGCAGTATCCTTGACATTATCCATTTTATCTTGTAACGCTTTAATATTTGTTTCAAGTGCTTGTTTTTCACCAATAAGTGTTTCAAGTTGCGTTTCAAGTTCATCAATGTGCCTTTGGAAATTAATTTCAATTTTACTCGCACGTTCCTTCTCCTCCGTTAATTTCCCTGCCATATCCGCATTTTCAGTTGTCAATAATAAAATAGTTTGTTGTAATTTCTCAAAGTCCAATTTAAATGCACTAAAATCATTTTTAATTCCCACATGCTTTGCATTTTCTTCTTCTAATGCCGTTTTTAAATGCAATAATTCTTTCACAATGTTTCTTAATTCTTGCGGATTTTTTTCGAATAAACAACTGTCCAATTCGTCATAAGTTAGATTAAGAAGTATTTTTGAATCCTCCAGTTCCAATTTACTTTCCATTGCATTTGTATTATTTATTGTGTGATTGATAGTTGAAAAATTTTGCATACAGGTTGAGTCAATAAGCTCACTAGGGTTAACCGAAATGTCCATATTGTCAAAATAGCTGCCGTTTGCGAATATACTGCTCGTCTCTTTATCATCACGCGTCACATCCAATTTATCCTCTGCCGGCCGTGTTTTTTTTATGCTCACAGGCGTCTCGGAAATATTCAACGGTTTTACAATTTGACAAATGCGTGATGCAGATTTAATTTCACTCAATGATGCATTTTCAACGACATTTTCATATCGCGATAAATCATTACGATTTGTCACATCCAATGAACTCATTTTCAACAGCTGTAGTTCATTTATCAGCAATTCTCTCTCATTCTCCAACATTTTCAATGAATTCCTCCCACTTTCAACCTCTTTTTTCACTTCATCATTTTCATGTTGCAATTTCTTCACAAAACTCTGCAAACTTGCATTGTAACTGTTCAAATTATTGATTTTACTCTCATAACTGTGCATGTTTTCCATCGCCAATACTTTTTCATTCAATTGAGTACGTTGTTCAGTTATAATTCGTTCAAATTCCATTTTTTCGCTCACCACAAATTCCAATTCATTTTGTAATTTCGGTAATAATTTTAATTGATCATCTTTTTCTTGTAGCAATGTCTGCATGGCTACTCTATCACCATCATACATTGTGCGCTCGCTTTGTATAATTGTTATTTGGTCGCGTAACTTTTCATTAGCGGCCAACAGCTCGTTAATTTTATCTTGATGTGATTTATTAGCGGATGCGAAATCTGTTGTCATGTCACTGATGATTTTTTCCAATCTTGCGATCTCGGAATTTTGTTCCTGCGATTCTACCGTTAACGTATCCTTATCGTTTTGCTTATTTTCAACCACCAAACTCTCCAATTTACTCTCATCGACCCCACATTTTTCAATTTCATTTTCACACGTCATGAGAATTTGAGTCAACCCCATAATTTCTCGTTCTTTCATATTGATTGTAGTAATTGCAGCATCTAGTTGTTCTTTGCTCGTCGTCAATTGCATTCCAGTCTCATTGGATATTTTTTCCGATTCCTCTATTGTCACATTCAAACGTAATTTTATTTCACAAAGTTCATTGCACTTTTCATTAAGATCAAATTGCAATTTTTCAATGTCACTTTTCATTCCGTCAATACGTTTTTCATAACTTTCAAGTTTTTTATTTGCTTCCGTGAATTTCAATGTCAACTCATGATTACTGTTGTTGGCAAGTTCGAGATCTTTTTGTGTTATTATTTGTTTTAGTTCTTCAATCTGTTTAATATAGTCCGCAATTTGAATTTCGAATTCATTTGTTGATGGCGTTTCGTTACATTTATGCATAGATGCAGCTGTTTGCGAAATTTTTTCCATCAATATTGAATTTTGTTCTTCAGATTGTTTCAATGAATGATCTAACTCGTCGATTTTCAATATGAATTCATTTTCAGTGAACGACGTAAATTTGTTGTCAGGGTTTGACTGTGACTCCAATTCTGAAATTTTGGCTGTCAATTCGGCAATCACCGATTGAAGATGAATAATATCGGTAAATTTTTGCTTCTCATTAGGATCTGTGAATTCTTTCCATGCAAGATTCAACGACGCTTCGAGTTCCTTCTCTCGGCTTTTGTGTTTGGACTTCATCAAATCCATTTCAAATACACGTGAAGCCGCTTCGTCCTCAATACTCTTTTGTTTCATTAATGCCATCTCCATTTTTGATTTGTAATCATTTTTTTCGGACTCTAATAAAGATAATGTGTCGCGCAATGGGGATAACGATTGTACTTGTGACTGTAACATTTCACATTCACGCTCTGATTGTTCGTATTTTTCCATTAATATCGCATGATCACTCTGAAGTTCAGCATATTTCTTATTCAAATCTCTACAAATACCTTCGCTGTCGGCTAATGATTTCGCTACATGTGCCAAGTTTTTCTCATATTGCGCTTGCTGATAATAACATTAAATTTTTATATAAATACTGGTACTTTTAAAAATGATAAAGTAAAAAAATGAAACAAAAATAACTTTACTTACATTGGCGGCGGCCATGCAATCTGATTGCAACAATTGCTTCTCCAACGTGGTGAATTCGCGAAGGAGGTCATAATCAGAGCGTAGTGTGTCTATTTTCTCCCGCAATTTATGTTTCGGTGTCTCAGGTGATGGATCACTGAATAAATTTAAAAAAAACGAAAAAACCAATAAAAAATCAATAAATATCACAATTAGTTATTTTAAAGTAAACTAAATGAGTTAAAATTGATTCAATTTTCAAAATTTCATGGTCAAATATAATCGCGATAAATGAAAGACAAATGAATAAATAATAAATTTGATAAAGTTTGTTATCTCGAGATAAAAGAAATTTTGTGTCGTACAAAAATTCATTTAATTCATTTACCAGACGTTTGGGCAACGTTTACGTTCAGGTGTTCGTTCAGGACTGCAGACATTTACATTATCAGTATCAGATTCCTCAATAATGACACGAGGTCGTGTTGTTACAGTAGACGCTATATAGCCACAATCGCTGCCATTAGATAGTCGATTTTTTTCGCGCTGATCCTCAATGAGTTGAAGTTCAAAGTCAGCAAAAGCTGTTTGAAAAGCTGCAATTCATTGTTCAAATACGATTAAATTCATAATTGATTGCCCAATTAATACACATCGATTGTGTTTTATTACTTACATTGATTGTGCATATCGATTCCATAAATGGTCTGTTGCTGAATCAATTCTTCCATTTCAATATCAGATTTTCGTTCACATTCATCAATAGTCGGTAGTACAAAACTTGGACTAGCTAAATTTGGTACGCCTGTACTTGAACCCGCCCATGTACGTCTACGACGTGCTTTTATCCTGAATTCTTCCTCGTTCTGTGAATTACTCGTTAAAATTTGCATATTCATCAATGCAATACGTCCACGTAACAGTTGTTTATCTTTTTCAGCCAATGCCGTTTTCATATCATGCATTTCAGCTTCAAGTTTTGATTTTTGTGTTCTAATACGTTTTAACAGTGCTTTATCCGAAACATTTTCATTGATCTGCGGTTTATTTTTTATTCCTTTAGCACGTGCAGCAAATGCTAGAGTACATTGTGTCTCATCATCAGCTGCTGGAGTAACAGCACAAATAATTGCTGTCATTGCATTGCCACCCAATGATGGTTGCAATATTCTCGTGAGTTTACTATCGCGGAAATTGACATATTTAGTGCTTGTTTGCGATTCACTGAGTTGTTTAATCACTAATGACAATGTTGAGAGTGATAAATTTATATGTCGGCCCTCATTGAAGCGTTCCCCAGTAGCACCAGTTTGATGTACTCTCTCAGATCCAGCAAGATCAATTAAATTGAGTTGAGCTTCTTTGGCAGTGCCGTCCGGATCGTCTTTCACACAACTTTCAATTGTTACACGAAAAATTGTGTGACTTCTACTACTTCGATCATTCATATTTGTTTCACCCGTTCGACGATTTTTATCACCTTTTTTCATTGCATGCAAAACGCATTCTGGTGAATTCGTCACTTCCTCTTTACAATCAATAATAATATGTCCATGAGTATCTTCTTTTATCTTCATATCAGTTTTATTTTTGTCAAGAAGATCATTTATCTTTTCATTATATATTTCGATGTATGAGACTCTGTTAAACAGGAACAGAATATAAAATCTTTATTTTGTAAAAGAGAAATACAGATAAAAGCACTAGATGAAAAATTATTGAATGAATTATTTATATAAATACCGTAATAAAAATTCTCTATTGCAGTCATTGCGGATATAATTGAATATATAGTCAACAGCAAGTGGTATTACACCGCGTTCTTCTTTGGTTCCCATCATTGTGTAAGTTTTCCCTGATCCAGTTTGTCCATATGCAAAAATTGTTCCATTAAATCCATTCATTGCTGCTTGGACGATTGGTTGCACTGTGGCATCAAACACATCTTGATTTGTTTGGCCCATGTCAAATATGTAATCTAAATGTAATAGGCAGATTGTTTTATTACTTATTTATTCATTTTCAAGCAAATACAGTGAGGGAAATCGAAGCAGCAAAGTAGATTTATAATTTTCATTCAATGTCAACTGCATCAATTGCGAGTATTAAGGAGCACGAGTAGTGTGACAGTTTCAAAAAATCCATTTTTTTTTTCCTTTTTCTGTAGTCCTTATCTTCAAGAATGACATATTAATATTTCAAATTATTATTTTTCTCAAAACGACATTTTTCGATGTTTCATTATCGGTTTCTACATACTTGAAACTAACCGTTTTTTATTTGGATAAAAAACGTTATTTTGACACGCAAAAAACCACCAAAATTCCAAACGAAATTGAGAATTTTTTTTTTTCAAAACTCCGCCATTTTGTTGAATTTTAATTTTTTTTTTCAAAATCATAATTTGGTGTACAGCCAATATCTTTAAGTTTAACGAATTATTTGTATTTTTTTGATTTCAAGTACTCTAAAGGCGGCAATCATTGCACCAGTGAGGCAACTTTTTTTTTGTTCGAGATTTGGAAGATTGCACACAAGTTATCGCTTAAACTTAAGCATTTTTGAACAAAATTTTTATCTTGTATATATAAAGACAAATATATTATGACAATTTCAGAAGAGTCAATTTATTACTTTTTTCATAAAAAATTCCCGATAATCACCGTTTCATTTGGGCAGTGACATTAGTCGTGCCCCTCAACAGAATAGTAGAATTTCCTATATATTATTTTTCGATGGAATATCACCATATTCCGCGATTTTTTTCATCATAGTCCAATTACAAATATATTCGCCATTAGAATTGCGAACGTCAATTTCTGTTACATGAAACTTTTAGAGTCCTAACAAGATTGTGACATTTATTCATGAAATTGAATATGATTTTGACGAGATTTCGAAATATCAATATACATAACCAAATTTTTCTTTGTTAATCCAATAGTAATTATCATAGAAAGCAGTTTGTTCATTATATCGACACTAATAATTTATCAATAAATAATTTCTTCTGCGATTTATCAAAGTTATGTCTGATAAGAGTCAATAATATTTCAATTGTCCTATTAAATTAACTGAATATAATATGATAAAAATAGTGCTGGTCTCAAACACAAACAATAACATATTGGTGTTCATTGACGCTGCAATTTGTATAAACATATTACTTCCTTCCATGCACAATCAATTTCACAATCCATTATATGTTTTTGCAAAACATTAAATTGGTCGAATTTCATTTAGTCAACCTTTGGCAAATTTTTTCGCCAATTTTTCACGAATATTAAATATCGATTCGCAGTGTCATTACAAATTCTACATCAAAATCGTGAGAAAGAAGCGAAGAAAAGTATCAAATAAAAATCATCCATGTTGTTTTTTTTTTTTTTTTTTTTCACTGACTTGAGGTTATGGAGAGTGTTGTTGTTCTCGGATGATATCAACTAACGGAAAAGTGAAGACAAAAATTAATTAAATTGAATAATTTACCAAAGTGAAATATTGTATCAGCCCTTTTCTTTGTTTCTGGATCGATTTGCAATATTGTATTTTTTTCGACGATCCATTGTGTGGCCAAACGTTCATCGTTTTCCCGTTTAATCAACGGCCTCACTTTAATCGCGACTTTGATATTATCCGACATGGCGCGATATTAATTAAATGTATCAATTAAATGTCGGAGTGCTTACTAATTGTGTCCAATTATATTGATTAAACAAAAAAAAAAAAACAAGACACGACACACATGCATAAATACCGGTAATCCAAACACCTCAACTGTCGACTGACAAATGACGCGATATACATTAAAATGCAGTTATACTTTTATATACGTTTGAATTTAAATTGACGGCGTTTGATTGGCCAATAAATGTTTTCACACAGAGCCAGCGCTGCAGTTTAACACGTACACCGCAATATTCTTACATTCACTGCCGCTCGTGTAAATCACTAAAACTAATAAAGGCGCGATAATTTGAATGTCAATTTATTATGAGAAATTCGAAACTAACACGTATCATTTGAAATGAACTTTGTATTCATTAAATAACGATATAATAGATAATATCAATTAAACAACAAATTACTCTACTTCTTTGATTTATTCCACTGGCTCTCACGTAAATTGCTGCATTCTGACAACTTTTTTTCAACGTGTAAAAACTCATGAAAGCAGGGCGTTTACTTTAGAATAAAAATCGTCGCGCATAACCTCTACTCATTTTTTTTCTACCACCGTAACATCTCTACACCTGACGTCTCTACCACAAACTTCTGGATTCCAGAACGTCTGCGCCACTGACATCTGGCAGTGTGTTAACTTCACTCCATTTGTCACTGCCGCGTAACATCTCTACCACTGACATGAGTGCCACCATGACAACAGTATCTTATGACATTGCTGCCACGTAGAATAATAATGTCGATAAGGTAGAATTCAGTTTTATTTAATGGTAATTTTACGGTATGCTCGATGAGGGTAATGGCGTTGATTAAATATTTCTTGAGATTGGAATATCTTTTATATTTCATTGTGAATAATTGAATGAATGATGAGTTACGTCAAATATATTATGATGAGGCAAATAATTTGCCATTGAATGACCGAAAACAAAGTACGAATATTTAAATAAATTTGTGCATTAATATTCCAATCATTCATGAAAAAAAATAAATAAATAATATATAAATAATTAATTAAAAACGGTGTGTTCCATTTAATATTTCAATATCATTAATCAGTTGATTCACACAGGTGTGGATGAAGTTTTCAAATTGTGTCAATTGATATATATTATACACCCGAGTACAATTGCAAGTGTGTGCGAGCGTTTTCTTTTATCTAATATAAAATTTGAAACTTTGCAAATAGCATAAAAATAATCGGAGGATCATTAATTGATATGAATGCTTATTTCAATACGACTTGTATATCGTGAAAAAATGACGTTTATATGTAATTATAGGAAAATTGTATATGGCATTCTGATGACGCATAACGCGTCACAAGAATGCAAGTACATGTAAATTTCGTTAATTTTTGTAGATTAACAAAGTTCATATTTTTAGTGTCATATTATTATCTAGAATGATTTATTGAAGCAACTGTTGTGGTGAAAAGTACAGGGCGAGTCTACTGGTTGAAATTTAATTTGTATTTCTTTATTTTTCTTACTATTCATGACGTAGTGATGAGAAAGTTTTGGTTTCATCCGATTTTTCGCAGTCGTAAAATATCGACATTTCAACCGTTGATAAAATAGATATTTTGAATGTCACAATTTTTATTTTACATTGTTGGCAGGAAATAGAAAGAACTATCAGGGTTGGGCTGGCCCAGCAGGATACCAGAAGGTTCCATAGCAATTTTCATCGCTTGATGACTATGCGACGTTGTGTCGTTGGCTGCATTATTCTCAATAAATTATAATGTTACCAATTAGAGCCGGCGCAAATCACCGAACATTCTTTAACACAGAGAGTATCGGAAGTGACACTCCAGTGGGGAGATCCCACTATTTCACTAAGAGGAGGGGACACTTCACTAGTACAGTTGCTGCACTGCCCATTCAAGCGGTAGACTTGTCTCGAGTAGAGGTATTACAGTCGTAGAGAAAGTCACGGCAGAACTGATTCTATTTCAATCATCAGCATTCAAATAAGCAACAATGGTATCAATCATAGACGGTGGTTTTTCTACTCAACTCGCTATGCACGTGGGCGAAAAAATTGACGGTGATCCGTTATGGACTGCACGTTTTCTTGCAACTAATCCGAAATCTGTTCTCAATACACATTTGGACTTTTTACGCGCCGGTGCCGTTATAATTCAAACGAATACATATCAAGCGTCAATTGAAGGTTTCGTCAATCATTTAGGCATATCAGAATCGGAGAGTCTCCAATTGATTCACGACGCTGTAGACTTGGCAAAAGAGGCAGTGAAAATCTATGTGGATGAAATAAAAAACAAAAATGATGTATTGAATAGACAACCATTGATTGCTGGTTCGTGTGGACCTTATGGCGCATCTCTTC
>CAJUYH010003091.1:7732-37459 GCA_910591685.1 Galerucella tenella
CCGCCAGACCCCAACCGACCAATAGCAACCTCCGATTTGGAAAGTGGAGGGGGGCCGACCAATAGCAACCTCTGATTTCAAACGGTGGGTTTTGCCGCCAGACCCCAACCGACCAATAGCAGCCTCCGATTTGGAAAGTGGAGGGGGGCCGACCAATAGCAACCTCCGATTTGGAAAGTGGAGGGGGTAGCGTCAAGTGCCCTATCTCCTGCTAGCTGCATTGCAAGCTCAAGCGGAATCTTATCACAAATATAGGAAAGTTGTCTATACTACATATACTTTCGTTTCAAAACGTCAAATCACTGCTGGAAATCTTTCCAATTTCACGACAACTTTCGGCCTAACTTTCCCGGACTAGAATAAATCTTGACAGATGAGGGAAATCATCGACGGAACACTTGAAAGTAAACTTGGGATGTTTATTCCTGGCAATAAAATGAATTTCTTTCAGAATCTTCGGCTTTTCTTAGATTTTTGCTAACTTAGAACGTTGCTCACGAAATGTTTTCTTTATTTGATCCAGAATCCACTGAGTTTTGATAAAAAAAAACAGCAGTAACCGAGAGAATACTTCGTTAAGTCTAATTATTTTGTTTCTTGTCCTTTTCAATCCCTTTCTATCAAATCTTGCAGTATCAAGAGAAAACATAAACATTTGATGAAAAAATACTGATAACCGGGAACTAGTATGTCACCCAGATGATCTCCTTTTTACCTTTAAAACCTCAAAAGGATCTAACCTCAGGAAAGTCATTTATAACAATAGGTACCATTTTTGTGCTTAGCAAAATTTGACTATAAAAACTACGTTCGGGACACCCTGTATGAAAGTAGAACGTATCAACGTTCTATTTTATTCAATAAAAGTTTTTATTCCACAATTCAAATCTCATTCCTGAGTGTAGGCAACACTCATAACAGTTAAATGAAGTATGTATTGACTATCGCTAGGAACGCAAGTAACAATGTTAATTCATTTCAATAAATTACGCAACATTTCAATAGATGCTGCTTTTAGAAGTTTCTTAATATCCTTCGACGGGAAATTGAACTACGTTCAAATTGTTTGGAATTTTTTTCTTTTTGATATAAATTCTGTAGTTTCGGGCAAATTTATTTTTGCTCAATATTTTTCATGCCTCCATATTTTATCTCCATATTTTACTTTTTTATGTTCCTGTTTCTATTTCACTTAATTCAACCATTATCGTTGAATACAACTCATGTCTATGTTTTTAATTTCATTGACAACCTAAAATAGTTATTTTCCTAACAAGTGCGGAAAGTGATACTTTCCCGCACGCGACTGCAGTTGACCCGAACGACGCGAAGCGGAGTTCGGGCAAGCGGTCAAAGGCGGGAAAGACACTTTACGCATGAGTTAGGAACATTATTTTTTCTACGACCGTATATACAAAAAAGTATATCAACCCATTTTTCAAAATTTATTTTATTTTAACATGCATATACAAAACTCTAACCAAAAACTATTATTATTATTATCAATTATTATTATAAATATTATTATTAGAAACACAATTTGTTGCATTCTGTGAATTACTTAAAATTGCCGGTCCAGTGGAGTTATTTGGTGTTAACTGGTGAGTTAATGACGTTGATGAGGATGGCATCGTTTGCAGGTCACATAAAGATGACGATGAAGGTGACGGCAACAATTTTAAGTCATTTGTAGATGAAAGAATTTCATTTGATATATTTTTCTTATATCAAGCCCGGGTGGTTTGATAGGTGTTTTATGACATTACTTTGAAGAATGTATAAGGTTACATCAAAATATTTTCATTATTTTATATTTTCAGAAAATTAAAAATGCAACAAAAAGCTAGAAAACATGTAGATTTTATTTGATGGACTATTTATCCACCTGGTGTAAGAATAGTTATAACTTCCGAAGTGAAAAACTATGAAATAAGGTCAAAATTTGCATAATTTTACTTTTTCGCACTAGTGCGGGAAAGTGACACTTTCAAAGCTAAAATGCGTGCGGGAAAGTGGGTTAAAGCGCACGGTAGTAGAAAAACCAATTTTCAGGATATATTCATACAAGGTTACTTCAGAAAATAACCTCCTTTAACATTATTTAAGATTTTCTTCTTTTTGATCACATTTGTAGCGAACTTCTTTTTCGAACATCCAGGTGTTAGTCATACAATTCTTGGGCTTCACAGGATTTTCCCATTCCCGTATTTCTTCAATTCTTGTCTAGTCAAATTTAAATTTTTTTGTTCTTTCTTCCATGTTTAATCTTCTTTTGCTCTTTCTTCCATTTCACTCACATTATCATCAGATAAGCTTATACTATTTTTCTTATTTTTTATTTTCAACCAGGAAACTTATTTTCAGGCTCCATTTATACAAGGGGGCATGAGAATATCACCTTCTTTTTTGAGATATGATTTAAACAGAAAATTTATCTTCAACTTAATTTGTCTCAAGTAAATTGCGATTTCCCTTACACGTTTTACATATCATTTCATTGTATTTTGTATATTCATGGAAATAATTGGAGGAAACCGCAAAATTCGTGCATCACGACACCATTCACAATTAAATTCCACCCTTTCTTTGCATAGACATTACCCCACACGACTTCCACTGGTTTTTCACCTAATATTTGAGTCAGATTTCTCAATAATGTCATTTGTTTACAGCAAAAGACGAATGTGCTTTAAATTTTTTGTTCTTTCTTCCATGTTTAATCTTCTTTTGCTCTTTCTTCCATTTCACTCACATCATCATCAGATAAGCTTATACTATTTTTCTTACTTTCTATTTTCAACCAGGAAACTTATTTTCAGGCTCCATTTATACAAGGGGGCATGAGAATATCACCTTCTTTTTTGAGATATAATTAAAACAGAAAATTTATCTTAAACTTAATTTGTCTCAAGTAAATTGCGATTTCCCTTACTCGTTTTACATATAATTTCATTGTATTTTGTATATTCATGGAAATAATTGGAGGAAACCGCAAAATTCGTGCATCACGACACCATTCACAATTAAATTCCACCCTTTCTTTGCACAGACATTACCCCACATGACTTCTCACCTAATATTTGAGTCAGATTGTTCAATAATGTCATTTGTTTACAGCAAAAGACGAATGTGCTTTAAATTGTCGAGCGATAGGAATGAGCTTCTTCGCTACTCTCAATAAGACTGTTATAGATGGGACACCCTGTTTATATCCCGTTACCCACACCGGAAAAGCCGCCCCTAGGGGCACGAAGGGCATGTGCATCGATGGATATTGCAAGGTAAGTTTTAATTAAATGCTTCAACATCAGCTCGTTTTTTATTTTTTCAAATTGCATTTTATCTAATGTGCGCAATCAAATCGAACTATATGGGAAACTTTTTTTATTCTTAGTTTTATGAAAAAGTCATTGTATATAGAAATGTCTGCATGGTCTGACACTTGAATCAAAATCATCAGATATTAAATTTTTGGAATCGTATACTATGCTTGCCAAAAAATATTAATTTTATAATAAAGTATCTTTCTTTTTCAAAATTTGGACAGTTGTTATTGAAAAAAATTGATTATAAATTGAAACTAAATATACACAGGTTAACTTATACGTAGAAGGTAACATTCATAACTACTATATATTGGAAATAATAGTAATTTGTATAACTAGTGCGCAAAGCGCCACTTTTCCCACGAGCGCAGAAGTTTACGTCACGAGCCGTAAGGCGAGTGCCGCAAATCTAGCGAGTGGGAAAAGAGATTTGCTTACAAGTTGTTTACAATAATTTTTTTGCAACCACATTTATTAATGAAAGAAATGCAGTAATTCATATAGTTATTTTATTTAAACTTTGAACAGAAAGAACTTATAATACGAAAATAAATCGAAAAATCAGTTGAATGTATAATTAATTGTAAAATTTGAACAATTTTGTATTGAAACCTCTGGTAACAAATTTTCGGTTGCAGTTCCAGCCTTTTCGATAATATCTGGAGGGGTATTTTCAATGTCCGAATTGGACAACTCAAAAGATACATTATTTTGATCTTGGTTCTTGATTCCTAAAATAATGCCTAATAGGTTAATGTTTTTATAATTGATAAATTAAAATAAATAATGAAATAAATAGTTCACTAACTTTTGGTTTAAATTTAAAAATTCTACAAAAATTCACTATTAGGTTGAATTGTCAAAAAAAATTGACAGGTCACACGTAGCATTGTTTGACATTTTGGTGCGGAAAAGTTCCGAGTACTTTCCGCATTTATTTTCCAGCGGTTATCAAAAGAATTAAGAAAAGGCCCGCTTTGCGTATAAAAATTTTTGTGGAAAAGCGCGTGCATAATGGTTGTAGGAAATATAACTTTTTTTTGGTTTCATATGACTAAAGTCTCAATATATCCACCATCTCCTTTTAAATATTCAATAGTCCTCCTATTGAATTCACTTAATACATTCCTGATCATATCTGCAGTAATTTCCTGACATCCTTCTGTAATTGTGTTATCTAAATAATCCATTTTAATTCAAAGAAATTAATGACAATAAAATGAATATTTTTTTATGGTATATGATTATAATATTGGATGAGTATATGATAAAAGTATTCAATTGTGATCAACTTCATCCGATAACAATTGTCAATATTTTGAAGCTCTTACTCTTGAGTAAGATTAATTTTTTTATACAAACTGGCTTAAGAAATTTTATATCTGAAGATGTTAAGCCGCGTCCACATTATGTCGAATGGTGTCGATCCTCAATGCCGATCCAGTGTGGATGGTCGCCCGACATTGTCGATCTATAATGTGGACGCGCTTTACAATAGAGGGTATTGTCCCTTTCGTAGCGGCAATGTGTCTTTTGTATTCACTTTATTCCTAGTTTCAGACCATGCAGAACTTTTACCTATTCAGTTGGTCACATTGTACATAAATAACTTCAAAATTATAATTAATACTATATTTTTATTCGACTTCGTGTAGCTCTCCCCGGTAATTTTGATTATATATTTTCTAGCTGATTAAGCCTTTTTTTCTTTCTCTCTTTTATCAACAGCGAACCTATTAACATGGGCGTAGCCTTTCAAACTCATTCATCTCTATTTGTTGAGAGATAAATTGGCAAAGATACAGAACGTAATAATATGGCAGCTTTTCATTACTCTAATAAGTAGAAAATCGGAATTAATTGAAATATTAATCGTGACGGTCGACTGCACTTGTGGATATATCTTAAAAAAATACACAGTGTGGCTAATAGAAAAACGTACAGCTTGAGGTTTTTTTAAAAATAATTTTAGACAGTTTATAACAGACTGAACCCAACTTTCGCGCCTTGATATTATACCTGGAGTACACATAGATAGATTGTTTTCTTCCTTTCCCAATTTTCCCATTTTCCAGAGAGCATGTTTATCTGCTAAACTGCTCTCCCACCTTTTGGTCTTTTCTAAATACTCAATTAAAATAAATAAACCATACAAATTATAAACTTTGAATCCACAAATTACGACGATTTGGGCGACGCGAAGTGCAGACATTCACTTTTGGGAGGGAATTCAAAGTTATATAACAATAATCATTGTAATTATTCCATAATGAGCAATAATTTTTTAATAACCTTTTTCGTAATCCCATACTGTTATTTCGATTTAACGGTAAACAGATAACAATTGAAAAGTTAATAACAGCCTCTGTCTATTAGGATATTTTAACGGCTGTCAGCCGCTCACAGTTAGGACCTATCATGTTTTGGCATTCTCATAAATCTAACAATAACCCAATTACTATTTTTTATTGAATTTGTTTCCTTGTTGTCCAATACACATTAAATTGAAATGGAAGCATTACCGGATGTAATGCAACACTAATAATTTAAATCGGTTTATGAACAAAGAAATGGAACCCGAACATGAATAAAAAAGTAAATGGTACGCTTATCATCAGGCTTGGATATTTCACCTGGATATGTCAGACGCGAGATGGTAATAGCGACTAAAGTTTCCACGGAAATCACCGTTATGCATCACTTAGCGGTGAAAGGATCTAGCTTCTGGTGGTTGCAGTCACTGATTTCTTTCTTCTAGATGTTTTTGGCACTCTTCCTTTCTGTGGAACGGATATCTTGAAGCAAATCCTTGCGAATGCATTGGTCGTGTTCCAAGCAGTCTTACATGATAGGACCACATCTACTACTATCTTTGGTCACATCTACTACTCTCTTTGGTTGAATTGCCTATTCAAATATAGTCTCCATGTCATCACGCATCGACTTAAAACGGATGCACACGAAGAACGAATGCTCCGTGTCTTCTGGTACTCCTTGGCAGGACGCCACTGCCACTGGATTTCCGATTCTAACATCCGATTTAAAGGTATCGATGCTAAAGTCAAAATCGTAGTTGTAATAGGTTTGTTCGTAGAACAGTCAGAAATTGTCAGAAACCGTCAGAGGCATGCGCATTAAAAAAAGCGTTCGTAGAAACAATTTGGCAGTTGGTGATTTAAATATCCTTTGTTCGAAAAAAGAATTGGAAGTTCCGGAATCGGACTCGAATCTCCGTAATATAATATGGGGAAGGGACATATTTTTATATATACCATATAGTGAGTTTAAGTTTCTGTCACCAGGGCAGTTGTGCTGAATACAACAGTTGGAAAAACTTTCTAACGTGTTGAAGCAATGAATATAGATGCTTATAGAAGAGCAGGCCAATTTGTAAGATCGAGAGGATTTGACGTTTTGTAGTCGGGCGAGTGGAAAGAGAAAGCGCTTGGCTGAAAAATAGAGGTGGAGTGGCTAAGAAATAGGGATCGGCTAGCGAACAATTTCTCCACTTCGAATTTTGAGTCAGTGATGTCAACTTAGTGGTTTTCTCCCTAAATTCAGGAAGAAAAAATCTATACAGGGAGTTTTTAGAGAGAATGATTTTTTAGGGATACAATTTTAATTGTTTTTTTAATTGCACTACTCTCCATACTCCATACTTCATACTCCATACACGTTTATGGAAAAATTTGAATTGATCAAATAGTACTACTGTGATTGATGGTTGTAGGATTTAAAAATATAATTGTATTATTCAATATTACAGAATAACTATTCTTATTTGTTCCATATTGAAAATGATATACTTGTGTCATAGTTGGGGAGTTTCAGTTTAAAAGTTTCGAAATTGTTCTGGGGGGAAAGTTTTTGGCGACACTGTTTTGAGTTTGTTAGTCAGCGACGGTGGCGCCATGCGGTCCTCAACTGACATCACACAAGACCTGCGCTTCTGTCAGCGTTTATATTCTTTGGTTGAAGTGAATGAAGTATACTTGGATTTATCGGAAAAATTGACTTTGATCCCGTCATTTTTTCCTAGATAACTTCTCATATTCAGTTTCGTAATAGAATTTATTACGGAAGACAGTCGTTCGGCGGTAGGTCCGACTGTTCGTTTGATCGATATCTCGGTAAACAAGCAATTAGTGTAACATGAACATAGAGCATTGTAAATTAACGAAATGACTTTCCGTTTATGTGCATTCACGATCCATGTATAATGCGCGAAAGATTAAAGGGACTTCTTATTTATTTATGTACATATTTACACCCAGATCGCACAATATCGACGTATTCTACTTACTTAAATGTCCGTTAATAACAAACATAAATAATTCAACGAGTTTAGATTGTTCTGATAAAAATACGTGCATTCAAACAGGACCGCACTTTAATATTTTGCCCGTAAAATTTGTTGAAATAAAAGCTAAAATACGTGTTTGTCAAGTATTCACCCTTGTTAACTTTTCACTTTAATCAGGACAAACTTCACATAATTTTATCCAGAATAACATTTTCTATTGAGAAAATCCTGAAATTAACACAAAAAATTCAAGATGTCCAAATAATTCCAAAGTAAATTTTTCAGCCTCTCATAATGGACTTACAGTATAAAAGACTAACAGAACAATAGATTGTGGTAAAAATTTGATTATTTTGAATTGGATGAAACACACTAAATACATAAATCATATAAATATAAATATATACTTTTTTATTTTAGTTTAAGAAAAATAAAGCGCATCAACCCTTTAGGTTATTAGCGCTACCAAAGGAACAATAATTATTAAGTATTACTACAGTATAGGTATAAAAAACAAACAATTTTTGTTAAAAACTTTTTCCGTCAACGCTTGTTATTAACATATTATACTATTACTGTTCTCAAAATTGGACAAAATCATACGTTAATGACCCCCTATTAATGGACGATTTACATTAATCAACAACTTTTCTACAGGCAACCCAACGACGCGCATCTTATACATTATATTTATATTGACAGTTACCTGTGTGTCATTATTTATTTTCGACAGTACTTTCCTAAGAAACAAATAAATATTTTTGGTTTTTAAATATTGAGAAAAACGAATACGAGTTATGCAGTCGACGGAAAAGTAACTAACACGAGTATTAAAAGGGCAATTAACAATCTCGCTCTGCTCGTGCGTTAAATTCTCGATTGTTAATGGCACTCATTAATACACTTGTTGGTTAAATAACTATCAAACTTTGTGCAGAAACTAAATGGCACGTAGATAAACTACCAAGTTTTCAATATTGTACTTTTTTCCCAGCAAGTGGTACATAGTAGGTGGAATGTTAAATGTAACTCTTTGCCGTGAAAACTTTTTTTTTGGGCCGGGATGGGAAACTCATGTTTGAGTGGGTCCTTAACCAGTACCCAGACAGTGCTGGACTCATCCCCACGGGAATGACCAAACCCCTCCTCAAACTCGCCGTTATTCCCGCAGTCGAATCCTTCTCTTTCTCTAAAAAGGTGATATCATCACTTTTCGTTCATTTTTGTCTTTCACTCGGCATCTTTCACTCGAAATGTACATCTGACCTCAAAATGCAACAAGAGTGCTGAATGAATTCATTAATGAACCGATCCAACGGTGTTGGATTTTAGCATTCGGTATCATTCACTCCCAGTCAGAATGAACGAAAAATGAACCGTCTACACACAAAGAGAACGTTCACTCGGATTCGGCTATTTTGTTTTGAGCTCTGTAGCAGCCGCACGTCACGTTGCGTCGGTAAATTAGCGACAAAATGGTGTTCAGCCGACGACATATTTTGACGAAGAATAGATAAATGTTCTTTTCTTCGTCATTCACACTAAGTCGTGTGAACATGGAAAGAACAGAATAATATTCACTCGAGTGAACCGTCTGATATCACCTTAATCATGTTCTCTACTACGCCACTTATCTCCATCCATCCCTCCTCGCCCCTCAACATAATCTCCACCATATTATACCAATACACCGCTTCTCCCAGTTTATTTCCCAACTTCTTCAAGACTTCCTCGTTCTTTTAACATCTAAACACATGTCCCACATCATCCTCCACTTCACATTTCTCGCACACTGCAGTTTCTTTTTTCCCAATCTTGTGGAGGTAACCCACTCTTGACCCATGCCCTGTGAGCACCTGCGTCAAGAAATAGTTCACCTCCCCGAATTCCCTGTCCACCCAATTTCTCCTGCTCCCAATCGCTCCTTTCAATCGCGCCCTCATACTTATCTCTTCATTTCCTCATTCCTGTACTTCCGCTCTGGTCGCACCCCTCCAGCGTTTCTGTCTGGCTCTAGCCATCAAGTCCAATGGATATTTCCTTGAGAGCACCGCTGCTGCCAGTCCACCCACTGTCCTGTACACCTGCACCACCCTCAGGAGTATCCCTGAGAAAACTTTAGACAGTCTATTAATACATGCCTCAATGTTAAACGGCCTTGACACACTCCACACCGGGATTGTTCGGACTTCGACATTAAATGTTCATGGGAATATCGGGTGTGATCTTGTTCTTTCCTGGTTTCTGGAACGGTCTTCCACAGTTTAACTGTTCTTCTCACTTCCCTAAGTTTATCGTTAGTTTGGGACCACTGGTGTTGCCAAGCGTTGTTAACTGATGTCTTGATGAATATTTAGATTTTTGTCATGGTGCCCAAATAATTTTGTAGCGAATTTTTTCCTTTCCCACTTAAACAGTATAAAATGTGTCCTTGCCTAAAACTGAATGGTTTGAAAAATGTCCTTATTTTAGGTAAAGTTGGATAGAAGTAACAAAATACGTTAAAATAATATGAAAATCATACCATTAAAATTTTATATCCTGAGAACAACAGCAAACGTACCAAACTATTCCAGATGCCCGAAAAAATTCGTGATTAAATTCAATTTTCCTACCACTCGTTTCATTAAGAAAATATGGATCATGCTATAAGACGGTGAAATGAAAAACTATAACCTTTCAAAGAGCTTTGATACGGAATCAAGCAACAAGGAGGAATGGGATTCAAACACCATTACCGAACTTAGAAAGAATGCTATTCAATGGTAATCAGACTCCCCAAAAGCAATAGAAGGAACTGGGATAGGAGTGTACTGGCCAGAAATCGAACACTCCGAGTGCTTTCAAACCTAAACTCACTACATAGCAACATTGCTAGTTATTTTCTCATAGAAACAATTCCTAATTTTCTCTAACGCAGCCAATTGAATATGAATTGCATTTTACTCTAATGCTCAGGTCACACTAGGTTGGTTGCCAGCTGCTGTTGATCAGCTACTGGAAGTAGCACAAGCGACCTGCAATAGTCACATTATCGGGTGCTACTTAACTGTATGTAACAGCAAAATTCGACTGTAAATCTGGTCACATGGTGATGGCTTGCTACTCATCAGTTCACAGCTGTTCAATTCAGCAAGTAAACGGTAGACCACGTATTGATTACTCGCTGCTGATGCCCTGCCAGAGTGGTCCAACGACATTGATTGCTGGCAGCAGCTGGGGAGAGTGCGCCGCTGCCTGCTACTAAAAGATGAACATGTCCAACTTGGCCAGCCGCTAGATATATTGGCCGGTTGGTAGGGCCAGCTATGGCTGGATGACAGTAGCTGAATCCCAAAATCGCGGATGGCAACCAGCCACGCTTCACAGTATTCCGCTGTCAGGTACATTTCATTACAGTTATTTTTACTAAACATTTTGGAGTTGGAATAGAGAAATGATAGCAGAAGAAAATCATTAACTTTATGATTCATAATATATTGCTTTCCACCTTCGAAATATTTATCAAAGACTGCGTTGGGCCGGAACTAATAACATTTTATACTCACACTCCATCTCTATTGATTTGGGGGCTGGATTCACGAAAATATTTGTTTTGTTATTTAATCAAACCACACATAAACACACACACGTGGCATTATTAGTAGCTTTTCATGACTTTCAAGTGAAATTATGTGACTCTTCATCGAATAAATATACATGGCGAAGCATATTGAAAAAAAGTAAAACCAGTCAGTAATCAATATCTTGTTGAAAATATTTCCATCGGGAACGAGCGTATACATTTAATAAGTCTATATACAGGGTGTTGAGGAAACGTGAAAGTTTAAATTTTTTCCGTGTAACACACATTATTGGCGCAAGTTTGAAGAAAACGTCGACATGACCAATGGCCAGTAGATCAAGAAGCTTTACACGGTGAACGATGAGTTTTTGGTACAAAACCGGTGGAATATCACAAAAACCGAGTGGATAAAATATGCCAGAGCATATCCTCAACCATCCCAGGCGCCTGGATACGGACAGCAAATATATCTTCACCAGGTATGAAATTTATGAAACCAATAGAAAAACAGTTCACCAACATTTTTTCATATTTCCTGCATTAACACAGGGCGCTACTACTACTAATACTACTGAATGTGCAGGCGATCCTTAACCTAGCCAAACTAAAGTCGAGGTTGCGGCACTGAGGCCACTGGCGGGCCCATTGTGCCATTCCTGCTACCTAGACATCCATGAAGCCGATCCCTTTTTCAGTGGATGCCTGCTTGTGTCTCCAGGGGCCATGACGGGGACTCCGAAGATTCTCCTGCGTAATACAGCCCAGTATGGACACTATAAGAGAACATGGACTGACGTTTCGTCAGTCATGCCGCAAGCCCTACATAGGAAACTTTCCTCTACTCCTAGGTTGTAGAGGTGCTTCCTCAGACATCGGTGCACTGTTAGGAGTCCTGCTATCTTCCTCAACCTACTCCTTGGTAGTTCAATAGCTGCCCCGGCGTGTCCATCAGTCCATCCCTTCAGTAGAAGTTTGGATTGTCTAGGGCCCTTCAGAGCATTACAATGAGTGAGATGCTGGTTCGTCAGCCACTTCCTCGTCTCCTTGCGTATTTTTTGTTTTGTTAGGCCGAGGGTCGGGCCCGGGCCGCAGAAAAGAGCTGCCGCCCTTTCCGCATCCAGTGCATCTGCCATTTCGTTGCCTTCAAAACCAGAGTGGGCCGGAATCCATTCTAGCCGCACTGCGTTCCGACTTGCAAGATCAGCAAGTCGTTCTTGACATTCGTCAGCAAGTCCTGAGCTGATGGTATATCCACTCAGGGCTTTAATTGCTGCCTGACCGTCGCGCACATCCCAAGATAGCGTATATCTCGGCCTGATATGCAGATACAAGAGTTTATAAATTAAAATGTGGTAATGAAAACTTGATAATTACTTCAGCTTATCCCATATTTAGACACTTTTTAATTTTTATTTCCATATAAAAAGATTATAATATTATTGTCAATATCCATGAAATTCAGTATTGGCACTATATAAATTAAAAATTTTTCATTATACCTCCACTCGTTTGAGAAAGCTACTGTGTTTGCGAAACGCGTCACTACTTTAAGTTCAATATAATGTAGATTTTAACAAATTAAATTGAATCTTTTCATCATTTTTATATCTTTTTAGAACTTAAAAATAACCCTGACCTGATAAAAAATTTTATAACTACAAAACTTACGCATTCGTTCTTTATATACTTTTGTTATTCTCCATTCGCTCAATCTAAATCTATAAGAGTGTACAATGTTAGGCCAGATGGGATACAATAACAATAATGAATAAAAGAAATTTCAGCTGCTCCTCGTAAAAATGAATGATTTAATAATGTATTAGAAGATATGAGAAGCCGGCGCCGTCCCTGAAAAACCGATAAATCATGCTTTTAAATAGATCCTCGGTAGTGGTAATTAAAAAAAGATCACTTTAAATCCAACTTGCATAAAAAAGAAAAATTAGATCTGTGTCGCTACAAATTAATTAGAACCCGGATGCTTTTCACATTCCGCTATAGATATAACGACTTAATTGTAAAAGCGACATAGAAATTTAACTTCTAGTTTCAGGACGCTGCCAATTGTCCGTACAAAACGTTTCCTATATCCTGTACGCCTACTACAAAGTATCTATTAAGTAATTCCGGATTAGGATCTCTAAATTATCGAAGTTTAAGAGCTCGTTAAATGAAATTGATATGAAATTTCATTGAAAATCATTCAACTTCCTTATTTTCTCACCAATTGGAGTTAAAACTTATTTAGCTTCGCTGACTGATTTTTGGTATAGGATTCGTCAATTCGTTAAAAGAATGGAGAAATGACAGGAGGTAAGGAGAATTACTGAATGGAGGCCTTCTGAGGAAAGATTTCCTGGAAGACCAGAAACTAGATGGGAAGATCAGGTCGTGGAAGATTTTAGGAGTACAAGGTAGGATGAGACAGATGCAGGACAAAAGGGCGTGGGGAGCAATTGTCGAAACTTCAAAAACATCTTGTGAATTGTAGATAAGCAGCAAGGAAAAGTGGACTGAGCCCCCACAAGATACATGTTTGAAAGAGCTCAAACGGAGCGGCTACAAATCCAACTGGATTGTATAGCCTCGTATATATATTCGTCAATGTGACATATGTCACATTGACGCCTCAACTGTATTGGTTGCGTCCTGAACTCTTTTTGGATGGATAACGGAACATTGTTTGGGGGGAAATTATCATTTACCATGGGCATACGATAAAATTTCCGAAACGCGTTCGTTTTCACTTCTTTTTGTAGTTCCCATTAGTGGTACATAAGACTTGGATACATCTCCTGGCTGTATATGATAGTGGTGAGTCCTGTGATCACATATGGTTCCAAGATCTGATGGATACGCAGGCAAACTCATGGGAAGAAATTCATAAAAGAACCATTAGAAAAAGTAGCGAAAGAACTGCTCTCAATGAGCAGGAACAAACTCCGCACCATAACGGGGCACTTTCCCACAAATGAGCACCTGAACAAAATAGGGCTGTATCATAAAGATCTTACATAGAGGATATGCAAAAAGCATCCCGAAACAGCTCTGCACATATTATGTAACTGTGAGACGCTAGACCACAGGAGGCAGAAACTGTATGGTAGACCCCAAGTGACTACAGACCAACCAGCAAAGAACCTGTATAAGCTAATACAGGAAACAGATTGACTGAATAGGTGGTATTCAGAACACTAGCAAGTACAGTACATTCTTCCAACCGTAGGAGAGTTTTTTTTCTCTTATTCTTTTGGGAATCAAACCACAATAATGTTTTTTATTTTGTATTTCGACGTTTCGGTAGCGTTCCAGCTACCGTTGTCAAGATTAACTAGTTATAAAATTGATAAAATAATTTTTGGTCCCTATCTGACACAACGAAAAAATATGACAACTACACAATCAATAATATTTTGAAGTTTAAGACTACAAAACTTTGTTGTCAAATTTTATTGAGGTCCATTCATAGTAGATCACACCTCTGGTAAAATGTGAAATATAATATTCCATTTTATGACATTCTAACGATATGATAGTCTACTAGAAATGGAATCCAGTGAAGTGCACGTTCCAGGAACGGTTTTTATTGAGATAGCGCTTTTTTTAGCTTATTTTGGAAATGTTGTTAATAAAACGCGTTTGGGGACATAAAATTCAATGGGATTCGACAAAAATAATATTGAAAGAAAGAATGTAGTCAAATGTAGTCAAATTTGGTTACCAATGTTAGAAAGAGAAATTTCCAATAATCAATTACCTGCATTATGGAGCCATTGCCTGGTGTAGTAGAACTAGCCTATTGACGACGAGAGAAAACCTCTCCAAAATTCAAAGACTAGCCTGTATATGCATTACAGGAGCAATGAGAACATGCCCAACGGCAGCCATGGAAGTGATTCTCAACCTCACCCCTTTACATATGATGGTGGAAAGTGTTGCAGAAAGAACAAGATACAGACTAAGTAGAGAGGGAATCATTAAAAAAAAACACCTCCTCACTTCTTAGAAATCAGACAACCTGGGACATGCTACAAGACGGTATGATGAAAAAATATAACTTTTCAAAGAAATTTGTTACGGAAATGAGCAACAAGAAGGAATGGGATCCAAATACCATTACCAGACTTGGAAATAATGCCATTCAATGGTACACAGACGGCTCAAAGGCAATAGAAGGAACTGGGATAGGAGTGTTCGGGTCAGGAACCAAACACTCTGAAAGCTTGGGAAAAACCCCAAGTATCTTTCAAGCGGAAATCCACGCCATAAGAAAGTGCGCCCAGTTCAATATTGATAAAGGATACAGAAGACAAAGGATTATCGTAATGTCGGATAGTCAAGCATCCATTAAGGCACTGAGCTCTTGTGTAATCAGTTCCAAAATGGTGTGGGAATGACTAGACAAACTCAATGAACTAGGCGAGAACAACATAGTTACCTTACCATGGATTCCAGGACACACTGGAATAGAAGGAAATGAGATAGCAGATGAACTAGCAAATAGGGGGACTGAAATACCTTCCTGGGGGCCCGAACCCTTTTGCGGAATCAGCCCCAATGTAATATTGGAAGAAATAAGTAAAGCCGAGAAAAAAAGGAGATCTGACCATTGGAAAGATCTAGTCGGACTTATACAATCAAAGACTCTGCTGGGTGACTACAACCTGTTGAGATCAAAAGAATGCATAAGTCAAAGTAAAACTGCGCTAAGAGTTTTAACATCCTAACGGGACATTGTCGCCTGAATGGGCACCTGAAAAAGCTCAAAATAGTGGAGGAGAAAGAATGCAGATTTTGTGGAATGGAAGAAGAAACCTCCATCCACATACTTTCCAACTGCACAGCACTCCAGAATCCTAGAGCACAGCACCTGGGAGATTACTGGATAGAAGAGGAACATTTGCCTAAGCTGAAGCCTGCAGACATCCTAAAATTCCTCCGGGAAATAGGACCAAAGGAACTACTAGTTTCTGAGACTCTCCTCAGAAACTGAGTAGAAGCAAGGGGACACAATAGATCTTTTAGGTCTCAGTAAATGTCACCCCAAAAATCACACATACATACATACCTGCGTTATCAGGATAGCATCATTAGTTTTTATCCAGGTTTTCTTAAGATTTATCATTGGAATAGTTGTTAATCGATACACACTTCAATACACAAAATCACCAAACTGAGTTATACATGTTTTAAAAACAAAAATGATCATACACAAAAAAGTAACAACAAACGCGTTTTATTAACAACATTTCCAAAATAAGCTAAAAAAAGCGCTATCTCAATAAAAACCGTTCCTGGAACGTGCACTTCACTGGATTCCATTTCTAGTAGACTATCATATCGTTAGAATGTCATAAAATAAAATATTTTATTTCACATTTTACCAGAGGTGTGATCTACTATGAATGGACCTTAATAAAATTTGACAACAAAGTTTTGTAGTCTTAAACTTCAAAATATTATTGATTGTCTAGTTGTCATATTTTTTCGTTGTGTCAGATAGGGACCAAAAATTATTTCATTAATTTTATTACTAGTTAATCTTGACAACGGTAGCTGGAACGCTACCGAAACGTTGAAATAAAAAATAAAAAACATTATTGTGGTTTGATTTCCAAAAGAATAAGAGAAAAATGCCACAAGGAACTTACAGAAGATACGTCTATTTCTAACGGACATGAGCTGGTTCATAGACGGATCCAAAATGGACGTCCGAGCTGGAAGAACAGGTACAGGTCAATAAAAATACTTCCTTACAGTCAGGCTACAACGGCATTGTGAGACAATTTCTGCATTTCACAATTTTTGGAATTGCAACTAAGTTGGTCATAGAATTAATTCTGGATCACACCGGAATTTTGGGTATCCAAGTAGTGGACCAATTTTCCAGGATAAGAGGTCTATCCCAGTTATAGATCTGGGGTCCCGACGGCAAGGACCTACTGAAATGAGAAACGAGGCTTGAAGTAAGTCATGACATATTTCAAAGGACCTTCAAGACTTGAAGCAGAAGCCTTGCTAAATGTGAACAGGGAGGTGACCGCGTCGTTAACTGGAGCTGGGCATTGCAGACTAAATTTCTATCGGGAAAGAATGGACCAAGTGCCGTTTTTGCCTAGAAAAATATGAATTGGCGAAATATTTTTTGCCCTACTGTGTGGTTGATGAGCCAATTAGATCACAGACTTTAGGACCTCCATTTGTGCGCTCTGATGATGTAGATATACTTACTTCTTCACAGATGATAAACTTTGTTGGGAAGACTGAGTATTCTTATCAGGATTGAGGTACATTACATGGTATTATCGCAGTGCATGGTTTTAAAAAGATCACTTGGTAAAACCATACCAAGCCAAGCCAAATTGTCAAGCAATATATAAATCATCAAACGATATATCACTATATGTAGATCATCAAACGATAATCCAATTCTATTCCAAATGTATATGCGACGTTGTCACATTCACTAAAAAATACTAAATTCTCCGGATATGCATGGTCTTTATAGTTCCAATGTTGTCGCATCTCTAATTTTTAATAATAACTTGAGTATTCACCATTTCTAACTATCAATTATTTTTAATTATATGGTTGTAAATTATTTACATCTGTTTATTCAGTACATATCAATCAAGTTGTTGGTTAAAAGCTAATTAAATCCCTTTTTTTGTTTCGTGAGCTTCTTCTCTCTTGTATAATACATAGATCTTCGTGTTTGATAATCAACAATTTTATAATGGAAAAAAAAATCCACTGTCAATTTTCAATGGAATTTAAATGCAAATGTTGCATTAACAAAAATCAACGGGGAAGGACGTGTCGAGTCACATAAATTGCATCGAGTTGACACTTTTAAGATACACCAGCGTCTGTACATTAAAAGGGGATAAGAAAAATAACGTGGTTCATAATAATGACAGAAAAAGAATCTTCCTTGATATTTTAACTTTCACCGATAATTTAAAAATAAGTTAAAGTCAATGGAGGCTGAATCTGGAGAATGAAGTGAATGCAAAAGCGATGGGCTTTTCAGTAGATAAATATCAAAACAAATTTGAGAGCTTACTGATTTCATTATGGTAGTTTGAAGGTGAATGTCGTCACGCAGTCTGGAACTATGCTGGCAGCATTTAACAGAATTGCACCAAAGCGAATACAGCTGAAATTTTTTTTAATTTCGTGCCTGACCGTCATTAAGGGGTACATGACAACCGCTTAATTTCCACCCTTTCGACCATTTTATGAAAAAAAAATTATACGTGACATTTTCCTATGAAATAATGCAATGAAATGAAATTACTATTACTTATCAATGTAATCTTAAAGTCCAAAAGCTGGCTCCAATTTTTGTGTAGGAACTACTTTCAAGCTCTGTGAAAGGACCCATAACATCGCATACTATTCACTATGGATCCCTTTCTCCAGCTGAGGACAATATGTATGGATATTTCAACACGCGTGCAGATAATACATCACATCATAGTTTGGTGTTTAGTAATAATTAATAAGTCCATCTGCTTCGTTCCACAATCCCACTTATCCTGCCATGCTTCCATCAGGTTGGCTCTAGCTTATTTTTTGTTTACTTTCTTGAGCATTTTTATTGATGTAACGCTCGAAATGACTTCTACCTTCACTATTGATACAGTATTATATGCACTGCATATCTGCATCGTTAGCTAGACCCGTTTTAGTTTTTGATCGAGCCTCTCATTGTTTATGATTTCATGCCAGACCAATATATAGTTTTTCTGAGTGTACTACGGACAGTATTTTTCTTTTTGACCCTCGAGGACATCTAATACAGATTTCTCTACTTTGGTTTACGCATTCTACGAAGGTGAGTTTCGTGTCTTGCCATACTCCCAGATACTTCAGCGCTCCAATGAGTTTATTGATTGTGTCTTTGACTTGGAATTGTGGTGGTGTGTTGTGGTCAATTGCAATACTCCTGTCTTCTCCTGTGCAAGTTCTAGTTTGTTTGTTTGAGAATAATCCCCAGACCTGGTCCTAGTATTGAGCTCTGCGGAACTCCATTGTTTATTGCTTTTGCCTTCGATGAGTGTTCTGCATATATGACTATCTCCCCCTCTCTTTCAGACATGTAGGATGAGATTAAACCGGTAAGGTTTTCCTAGGCGCATTTGTGTCTCAAATTACCTTAGATTATTTGCCAAGCTACACTATTAAAGGTATTTTCAATATCTGAGGTCATGACTGCGCAGGCTCTCCGGAAAAGGCTGCCGCTTGGCTTGCAATTCTCAGTACTTGATGGCATACACTAATCCTACTCCTACTTCTATCCTTTCTCCTACTGCCTCCAAACAACTGTCTCTCTGATGAACCACCAGTTCGTTCTAGGTCTCTCCTGATTCTTCCATTTCCAATAATCAGGTGTTCGAATAGTTTGCTTTTGATGACAGATAGACAGATTGGCTGGTACAAGTTTAGATCCTGCTGTCTTCCAGGCTGACGGAAATTTAGCATTAATTGCCAACGTAATCAGGATTGCTTACCGCCCGCTTATCCTATACTACTAGGTATTCTCGTTTTCTTCTAATGTATCTCTTCACCAGATATGTCTAGTACTAATACTGATGAAATTGGAATGGAAACACCCCAATCAGGCATATATTTTATTTTGGAATTTTAAAACACCTAACAACACCATAATCACTATACTAATGGAACCACCCAGGAGCTATATTGAATCAAATGTAAAATTAATCATTTTTATTGATTGATAAGCAAAGGGGTAACACAAGGAGATACATAAAAACATTTATATATAAACTTTGAACCGGAAACACCATATTTTAGTCAAATTACTAAAAAAATAAAAAAATTCCGTGGAAATAATTTTGGCACAAACTCGTCTATCGAAAAAATGAGGAGAAAATAATGGTCGAGATATCTTGAACAATAAATGGGACTGAAGAAAAGCATCTTGAGTAAAAGGTGAGAATTGGAGCCTCTCACAACGTCACTGGCTTTATCTCTCTTGAGAAAGATATTAAGTCAGTTGATTGATGTATGTTGAAGTTTTAATAAATCCGCTTTAAATATTGTTATTACCGAAGAAATCGTTTATTTTCAGTATTGTCTATTGAATATTAACGTTATTGCTATCTATTTAAAATCTCAAACTCCGCAATAAGACAAACCATTTGAATTTCATTTACTTTTTAATGAGCGCAAGAACTATACTTTATATCGACGACATTGAGTTGAAAATTTATCGATAAAACCAATAGATTCTTTCACCCAATTACACTCGACGGAAGTTTGTATTTGCCAAAGTGTGTCAGAAATGTTCAAATTGTATGTATAATTCAAGCTATTATAAAAAGAATTTAAAATGGGCGAAAGGATTACTGGAAAATCTTGAGTTATGAGGACATTTTTTATAGTTCAGTTTGTTGTACTCTCTTAAGCACAGTTTTTAAACAGTATTTGGAGGCTGTAGTGCTCCAAGATGACGAACCAAGAGACTTACGAGGATATTGTGAAACTAGAGAAAAATTTGCTACTGAATAATAATAGATGCGGATTTCCCTAAAAATCTTAAGCGCCTATAAGTTTGAGATGAATTTGAGTAATAGGGGCATTTTTTAAAAGTAACGTGTGCTTTCCACACCCAGATTATATTTTAAGAGTCCTACCTGGGATCTGTAGAGTTCTCAGATGAAGTAATCTTGCGAGGAATCGAAGAAGAGTACGAAAAGATAGTGAAGCTGAACCAGAATTTTTTAACATTTTTGGATATTCTTATCAATAAAGCACCTACAGGGTATGAAACAAGTGTTTATCGGAAGCCAACACACACTAATAGGTATTTGAATTTTGAATCAAATCATGCTATAAGCGTTAAAAAAGGGGTAGTAAAATCTTTATACGTTGGGGCCAGAATCATTTGTTCTAATGATTATTTCACTCAATACAAAATACGCGCCTTCGATTGGTTTAAATATGAGGATTGATATCTGAAAACACCATGTTTTCGATTTTGTATTTCGCCACCTGATTGGATACATGCAATTTTCCCATCTGTGTGTTTCGCGTTGTCATTAGTTGTTTTATTCGATATTAAAAATCTAGTGACTGACAGAAAATGTCAAATTATTGGAGAAACGTCAGATACATTGTATCAAGAAATAATCTTGACAAATACATCTCGTGTAATTAATGATTATAGAAAATTTCTTCTCTTTTTCGAAACAAATTGTTGTTTTAGGAGACCACAATCGCGCTTACGCGCTCGTGCTGTTTCCAAACAACAATTTGTTTCTCAAAATCGAAGAAATTTGTATTTCGATAATCATCAACACACTTGTTGTATTATTATCGATAATAATTTCACAAAGGAGAAAACTCTACTGAAAAATGTTTTGAATGCCAATAATTACCCGGCAGAATTTGTAAATAAAGAAATCAAGAATATAGATAGGCTCATTGTTAATACCCCATAAGAATAACAATAATATTAATAATTCAGCTAACATAATTTTTAAAAATTTGACAATACCGTATGTTAGGGGTTTGTCAGAAAGAATTGAGAAAATTGGTAATCAATTTAACATTCGAACCAGCTTTAAATCTAACAATACTTTGAAATCTATCTTAACAAAAACGAAACCAAAAAATAAACAATCTTCAAAAAATTGCTTATATCAGATATCTTGTGAATGCGACAAATTCTATTTAGGTGAAACATCTAGACCATTGAAAGTCCGAATAAGTGAACATAAAAAATAGGGAGTTCTTTAAGCCAGGTATTTTTAAACATGCTTGGGAAAAGGGGCATAAAATTCAATGGGATTCGACAAAAATAATATTGAAAGAGCCGAATAATAAAAGACGAAAAATCAAAGAAAGTGCTTTAATACAAGTAAATGCAGATAAATCTGTAACTAGTATTTCAGCCGAATGTAGTCAAATTTGGTTACCAATGTTAGAAAGAGAAATTTCCAATAATCAATTACCTGCGTTATCAGGATAGCATCATAAGTTTTTATCCAGGTTTTCTTATGATTTATCATTGAAATAGTTGTTAATCGATACACACTTCAATACACAAAATCACCAGACTGAGTTATACATGTTTTGAAAACAAAAATGATCATACACAAAAAAGTAACAACAAACGCGTTTTATTAACAACATTTCCAAAAATAAGCTAAAAAAAAAGCGCTATCCCAATAAAAACCGAACGTGCACTTCACTGGATTCCATTTCTAGTAGACTATCATATCGTTAGAATGTCATAAAATAATAGATATTTACGTAATTAGTTATGAAAAGAGCGATATTGTTCAACAAGCGTAATATTTGCTAAAACGAGCGCTAGCGAGTTCTGTAAATTACGCGTGTTGAACAATGTCGCTCTCTTCATAACGTGTTTACGTACAACGTTTTATCTAATTCCGCGCTTTCATAATATTCAATAAAATCTCCAATTACAATGATAATATTGAAGTGGAACCAAATGGTGTTAGAAGTATTGTTACTATGATGTATTCATCCAGAAAATTGACTTACTTTAAATAACTGTGTCCTGAATAATGTTTTCAATGTTTATAAATCTCAAAATACTATTGAATTAAAATAATGGGTTAATTGTACAGTTTAAATAATGAAATAATTGTCAGTTTTGACAGTACCTACCTAATTAATAAATTATTCTTTGAAACTCATGTGGTATCTCTATGTTGAAACATAAACAGTTACGTAAAGTTTTTTACCTACGACCCCCCCTGTAATCAGTCAATAACACACAGTCGGTATCAATGTAATGACGTCTATTACGCACTGTAAAAAAAAACGCACAGCTGTAAAGTAAATCGCACGGCTTCCCTAGCAACATCTTAGCAACTGTCAATAGACGTCACCATTTTATTCAAAATTTACTATTTGAAAACATTCAATACGGCCATGAAAAGCCCAAAGGGCTAAGTATATGTATTGATTATAATTGAAAAATGGATTTTCGATTATCAACAATATATTAATAATGATTTAACGTTAGTTCTTTAATGTGCTTCTTTCATTGGTAATAGAGTAATAGAGATGGAGTTTACCAAGCACCTCTAATTATGTAACTGTTATTTCTTATGCTTCTTATAAAAAATACAAGTACAAGTAGGTCGTAGGTAAAGTATAGTACGTAACTCGTGTTGTAAAGCATTTTACGCACTCACGGAATTACGCACTCGCCGCTACGCGGCATCGTGCGTAACTTTTCCATTCGTGCGTAAAATGCTTCTTACCACACACGTTACGTAATATACTATACATAACTACTTTTCATAACTGATATATGAAGGTTATGAAAAATGTGACGTTACCTAACGTCAAGGAGTGACGTAAAGTGTCACATTTGATAGCGGAATTAGATAAAATATTTTATTTCACATTTTACCAGAGGTATGATCTACTATGAATGGGCCTTAATAAAATTTGACAACAAAGTTTTGTAGTCTTGAACTTCAAAATATTATTGATTGTCTAGTTGTCATATTTTTTCGTTGTGTCAGATAGGGACCAAAAATTTTTTCATCAATTTTATTACTAGTTAATCTTGACAACGGTAGCTGGAACGCTACCGAAACGTCGAAATACAAAATAAAAAACATTATTGTGGTTTGATTCCCAAAAGAATAAGAAAAAAGAATTTGCTGGCTAAGTTTCAGTCTGAGTGCGATTTCAGAGGAAGTTACTTCAGTATCTTTTGTTTGGGTGGGAGCTGAGGAAACTGAGCTCTAAACTGAAATATGCTTGATTTTAAATAATGATAGATGAGGGGTTCACTGAAAACTCAAGTTTTCATCTGGAATGAGTTTGGATGACAAGGGCATTTCTTAAGAGTACTTAGTGCTTTATATATTCTGATACTATTTCAAAGAAAATCTGGATTCGGTAGAGCTTTCAGATGAAGTTATCTGGCGAGATAGTAAGGATAATGCAGAATTTGCTGACAAAGCTTTAGTCTGGTTTGCTATTTCAAAGGTTGGGGCTTCAATATCCTATGCTTGTGATGAAACTTTGGATACTATGCTCCATATTTACTCCAGTAAAATAAGACTTCCTCTGCGGAATGAGGCCGAACAAGCTGAATTTTTGCAGAAACCTTCGTTTTGATGTTCCAATGAAGCACAAGAAAATCTCATGTGCCAACCCTTGTGCGTCTTGACATATCGAAGGTCAAAGGTCATAAAAATCCGTTTTTTCGCGAAAATCTCGCTTCTAGTGCATCTGACGTCGTAAGAACCCATCACAAAACTTACGTCAAATAGTATTCTCCACAAAATTGTTCAGATACATTTTTCTCGTACGAACAACCCATTTCGAGATATAGCGCGATAAAGCGGTAGAGCGCATCCTTAAAAGGTGATATTGCATTATACTGCTATAAATATAAAAGCACTTTTCTCAATCTATTATTTATAAAAAATATATAATAAATAATTAATAACAAAAAATACATTCTTTTCCCCACCTCTTTTGAAGTAGAATGCAAGCCGCGTTTTTTTGACATGGTATTCAGTAGGCCTAATCCAAGTTTTCGTTCCTAGAAAAGCTTTTTATAAATTTTCACACCTGGCGCTACGCGCCTCATGTTTCTTTGCCGTCCTCATCGTCTTCGTCCAGTTCCACTAGCACGTCAACCAACACATTGTCTTCATCAGATGCTGCCACAAGTCTTGGCTCTATGTCAGCTGGCATAACCTCTTCAGGCTTAAGGTCACTGAATTCTTTTATGTTCTGCAGCTTAGTTGACGGGTTCAGGCATGCCACAAACTCTGGATCATGGCAACCCGACTTTTCTACACCCGCACAGCGCACCACATCCCTTTTTACAATTACAAAATATTGTATGGTTTTAAATGAAACTAACTGTTTTTAAATGACTCCACAATATATTTGTAAAAATGTGTAAATTGCAAGTAAATTGACAATTGTTTCGATATAAATATCATCATCAGAATGATTTCGATATAAATATCATCATTCTGATGATGATATTTATATCGAAACAATTGTCAATTTACTTGCAATTTACACATTTTTACAAATATATTGTGGAGTCATTTAAAAACAGTTAGTTTCATTTAAAACCATATGATGAGTAGATTCCACGAAGTGAGGGTTTATACAGTTAACTCAACAAAATATTGTATTCAGTAGTTCGTCTGGAGCAGGTGGCAGTAGTGTTGTTTTGTTTTCCGCCTACGGCGTCGTGCTCAAACTTTGTCCTCGTGCGATATGGCTATCATATCCACACTAGTTGCACAAACTACTAATTTCTATCAAAATATGCCCTTTTACATTTAAAAACAACCAAGTCAGTTTCTTATTTCATTTATAATTATTTCAAGAAAATTGTAAAATCTGTTTGGTGAACAGTTATTCTTACGTTTGCTGTTCACAATTGAAGCGAATCTTGACACAATGGTTTAACATTTCTTCTAACAAAAGACCCACATCGATGTTTTTGGACCGATACGGTTTATTATTAACTAGACAACATAGAAACTCCTATAATGTCCTTTGGCTAGCTAAAAACAACAGATAACGACTATTGAAAACAATACTAAGCGCTTCTTAATCTTTTCTTATATCAATAACAAAGCTACTGTAACTCATAACGATTCGAAAGATGAAAGATAACACGAGAAATTTTAAACAGTGCAATCTGATTAACCAGGCATTGTGTCAGTTTTACATTTTGATATCTTATAGATAATCGTAGACGTAAATAGACCGGTATTTATTTTTTTGAATATAGGAATCGTAATTCTGTGTTTGTATATGGTCGATTTCAATTACAAAACGAATTGAAAATTGTCACCAAAACATTTTTTTGAAGTTGGAAATTTTTTAAATTGTATTACATCTAAATAGGTGTTATAGGTCGATTCTGGATCTTATCTGGATAAATTTTTACTATACTCGATTTGAAATTGGTTGATAGTAATAAATCATTAAAATCCGTCAAACACGTATACAAAGTGGTCCACCTAAATTGCCAAGTTTTAAATAGTATATACATTGAAAGTATAGACCCTTTTGCATTTATTAAACTTTCCATTCCTATAGATCTGATAAGGGCGTCGAATACAAAGCTTAACCCGAGGCTCGAACAATAAGCGGTAGGATTCTACCTGTGATGTTTTGCACTCATGCACGTACTTTCGGGTGGGTTTAAGTTTATATTAAACACAATAATTATATAATTTAGTGAACATTCGGATGTGTGGCATAATTTGTTACCCTTGTATTTGAATAAATATAATACTAATAACAATAAAGCAACCAATAAACAAGTAAGTTTGGAAAAATGTTTCTATTTGAAATTCTATAAAATTTATAGTAAGTTCAAACCGGCACGTCAGGTAGGTGCGCCTATGGAATCGGCTGCTAAAAATGATTTATTACTATCAACCAATTTCAAATCGAGTATAGATGGCGCTGTTTTGCTTGTTTAAAAAGCCGACATCAAAGAGAAATAGTGTTTCTTTTCCCCAATCCCATCTTGGTAGCTATTCTTGAAAATCATACCACAGAACACCTTAACTACACAGAAGCGCCTTTCAAGCGTTCTGACAAAACGAAATTTCTTTGCACATGCGCGAAGCTTTGCTTGTTATTTGTCAACCTCCAAATTTTTAGGAGTTGCTTGTTTTGAATTTGTAAAGTGAATGAAGTGTTTTGTATAATTTATTTTGAACAGTTTTTTTGGGACTTTAATGATTTGATTGTGTTTTGTGTTATCATTTATCGCGTATCATATTTGTGGTTACAAAAATGGCTAGCAACCAAGGTGGAAGTGTTTTTGCTTATCGAGGATGTGCCTCAAAATCTAGGGATAGGACGACGTCTCTCTTTAGATTTCCAAGAGATGTTGAAAGGTGTGGTTTTATTAACGCACGGATGAATGTTTTTTTCAACCAATATATATCAACTGAATACTTCATGAATCAACCATTTTCAGAGCTGGAGTTTGGTTGAGAGCTTGCAATCGAGAAGATTTATTGGTCAAATCGGAAAATACATTTGTATTTTTATAAAGAATTATTAAAATATATTTTTCATGTATTTTTTTTATTTGAACTAATCCTCTAACTTGCTACTGTTGTGATAGAAAGTAAATTCTTGAATCTCAACATCATACCACAATTTCATCACAATGTCGGCTGAATAAAGTAACGAAAATGATTGAGGTTATTTCTGAATCTATATTTGGGATATTAAAGTTTTTTGAGTACTTCAAAACGTTCATTCATGCAAAATTCTGTTGACAAATACTGAAAACACTATTTGAACATTAAATAGGTACACCACTTCAGTGGTATTTTACACTCTTTCCGAAATAAGAGGTGATTTGGTATTTTTCATATCTACTTCACGTAATTTTTATAAACGCGTCGTGAAAGTGCCTAGTAACTGAAATTATTTTGATAAATATCCAAGTTTTCCGTATGTATGTGTTGGAAATAAGTGAATGTAGGTAGATTGCTGATCAATATAAGGAAGCATTCAGAACAATTCGGTAGAAAAAATTAATGCTCAAAATTATTTGGACATTCCTAGGGCCCTTTCTTTAAATTCAATTGAAACTGTCCCAATTTGAGTTCAGGAGCATAAATGCTAAGTACGGTCTACATAATTAAAACTATAAAATTGCGCGAACCAGCTTATCAGAGGTTTGAATTTACCGCCCAGAAATGACATTAAACAAGCCAAGCTTTAAATCAAGGTCATGAAAATTTGACCCCAAAAGATCAAAGAGCCACCGTCAAGTTGCGTTTCTGTATAGTTAAGGTGTTCTGTGATCATACGATCCGGTGCTTCTGTCGTACGATGGGGTCTATCCTGTGCGATCTATCAACTTCCACGGTCGAAATCGACTAATTCTTGAACCTACATGTGAACGTTCAAAATTATTGCGATGTTGTCAGCATTATTTGATACGAAAGATCTACTTTTTAGTTATTTTTAGCCTCTTTTTTTGTACGGTTGTCATAATTTTCTGTCATTAATTATTTTTCATATTTGTTATTTCATATCTTCTGTAAGTTCCTTGTGGCATTACTTATTCTTTTTTCTTATTATTTTGGGAATCAAACCACAATCATGTTTTTTATTTTTTATTTATTTATAAAAAACATTATTGTAGTTTGATTCCCAAAAGAATAAGAAAAAAGAATTGTTATGTTATATTACCAATTATAAAAGAGGTAGTCTGTTTAGTAAATCAATTAATATTAAAATTGTATAAAATGAGTCAGTTGCGCTTCACTCATCACAAAAGAAGTGCCCCCACAAACGGCATGCGGCAAGCGATGTTCATATAAAAACCTGGAGCCCCTATCTTCGTCAATTCGTACTTCCTCCTCTACCTCCCGTAAATCCACCATCATTACGTGCCAAAAATAATAGCTCTTCATGTCCATAATAAAACTAAAATAAAACTAAAATTCTTCAGGAAATCACTTGTTCAAATATATTTTTCAAAACTTCATGCTGTTCACAATAATTATAATAATACTAACTGTTTATTAATTTGAAAAGTAATTTGACACTTGCTATTATTTGAAATTTCTATTCCATCGATGAGAGATTTACCATCTATAGCACCGGCATTAGAACTTGTCGGTGTGGCCTCATTACTATGGATAGTTGTCTCGTTATCTTCATTCTCTTTAAAACTTAATTTTCAATATACGACCCCTCCACCGCAGAGGAGTTCCATCCTCCAAGTTCTTCTACCGATAGTAGATCGCCACCATTTTCTACGTAGCCAAGGGTAAGCGAAGCGAGTGCCATGTTTAGAGTTGAGGATTTTCCAATTTTGAAACTGCTGCAATTTTATTTGTGACGGCTCCAATAGTATGAATGCCTACAATTTTGAAATTTGAAACCCACAAATCTACGTATTTTTGGAATAAATCATAGGCATCAAAAGGAAGTCCTTCTTTGAGAATGACACTTACCCTGTTTTTTTAATATACCTCAAAGCAACCATAATACTGGTACTGGTGTATTTAAAATCATCCACAGTCAGCTGAACACGTTCGTTACGTCTACAGGAGCCAAAAATACCACACAATAATACAACATTTTCAGCAACCATGTATGATCATCTGCTTCCAAAAAAAACTTAGTTACCTACTTTTTCTTCGGACAAAATTTTCGCTTTGTTTTGGTGTGTATTCATCATACTTTCGTCTCAAGAGCAAAAATATTTTCTAAATATGAAAATACCATTTCTGTGGGTGATACTCTAATATGGTGTACGATTCAAAATAACTCATCTTGAAATAACCTTTCAAAGCAAGCTTTAACATTGAAATCTTCGTTCACAGCGATGTAGGAGAATTAACCTCTGATTTTCCTTTCGTATAGGCTAATAATACATCTTCATTAACCACCTTTACAAGTTTTCTGCTGCTGCGATTTGGGTCGAGTTTATTGGTCATAGGGTCCTTCAGTCAGACGGCCACCTAAACGTGTCTCTAACCAAATCTTCCTTC
>CAJUYH010003091.1:37559-72500 GCA_910591685.1 Galerucella tenella
TGGACCAAACTGCACACGGTGTACAAATTTGATTGAAATCGGTTAAGTAAATCAGGAGTCCATCGCGGACAAACACGTGACACGTAATTTATATATTATATATTAAGAAGATTGATATGAATTTAATTTATACTTCAGTCTAAGTAACACGTGGACGGCTATGCTAACACCAAAAATTGAAAAGGTAAAATTCACTGTATTTCGTTTACTACAAAATAAATTTAACCTATACCTCAGCCTCAGCAACATGTGTGGTTATGCTATTAAATTGTAGCTTATATGAAACGTTTGGAAGTTTGACATAGCGCCATCTATTGAATACTTACTCAATCCAGTGAACAGATGTCGTCATCTGTTAGAATTATAAATCTAGCTTTGAATTGAAATATATCTACATTCATTACAATTTTGTTGGTTCTCAACAGGCTTTCTTCGTTTTTCTTCTTGAAGCAGGTAGTAATTTGCGCTGAACATGCAAACATAATGGTTCAACATCCCAATAATCCGACACAACACAAAAATCGCATTATCAAATTTTGAAGTGACTGACTGGATTAAAAATAATTCCATTGCAAAAGATTATATTAATATGTTGTTATACTTTTTGTATACCTATAGGGTTTTCACAGAAACATTTTTGTGTCTTTTTTTAATATAACTTTTTTCTTGCGAGGGTTGATGTTATATTTATTTATTCTTATTTATTTATTTAACGGATTCACCAATTACAAGTAATTACAATAATTATAATATTACAGTGAACTAATTTAAGAATCTAATAATCTAAGCATACATTTCTAATTGAGTTCTTAAACATACTTAAAGAGTTAACAAATGGATCAATATTATATGTATTAAACCATCTCAAACCTATAGAAACAGGTGAGTTGTAACCGTAATTTGTGTTATGATTTTTTATTGAAAATAATAGAGGCTTTCTAGTTCTATGAGAAGTAACAAGAAGGTTAATTTGATGCAAAAGATTTGGACAATCAGCTCCACCAGATAAGATTTTATAAACTAATATCAAATCAGAGTGAAAACGACGTGTTGTGATATCAGTTAGGTTTAGAGTGTTTAAAATATTATGGTAATTAAATTGTAGATACGTACCCATTTTGAATGAAATATATTTCAGAAATCTGATTTCAACATTTTCAATTCTCACAATGTCACATTTATAATAAGGAGACCACACTACAAAGACATACTCTAAGTGAGGACGTACCAAAGAACAGTACAATGTTTGGAGAGTATTACAAGAGAATTGTTTGCCATTCCTCATCAGAAACCCCAACATTCTACTACTCTTTGCAGACACATTATTCATGTGACCTTTGAATGATAATTGCTGGTCAATTGTAACCCCAAGGTCTTTTATTCCGTTGACTCTATCAAGAACCATACCATTGATGTTATAATCATAGTTAAGAAGATGTTTTGATCTCGAAAAAGTGATAATATGGCATTTCTCTATATTGAGTTATAAGTTGTTTGTTCTGGACCAATCAAATAATGTATCTAAGTCGTTCTGGAGGATTTGACTATCTAATATATCAGTAATTGGAAAAAATAATTTAAGATCATCAGCAAACATCAAAAATTCAGCATGTTGAAGATGGTCACCAATATCGTTCACAAACAGGTTGAATAATAATGGACCACAATGTGAGCCCTGTGGTACACCAGAGGCAACAGGAATTGTGTTTGAAATATAATTGTTCATTCTGACACATTGATAACGATGAGATAGAAAGCTTTCAATCCAATTCAAAATGTCAGTCCCAAATCCTAATGCTCTCAATTTTTCCAGAAGTATCGAATGGTTAACTCTATCAAATGCTTTGGAGAAATCCGTATAGACAGAATCTATCTGGATACCCTTCTCCAAAGCATCTAACAAATATCGCTTGTAGGAGAGTAAATTTGTGGAAGTTGATTTTCCCAAGCGGAAACCATGTTGTTCTGGAATTATTATATTTTTACATGTCCATGTAAGTTCACAGGTAACTAATTTATCCATTAATTAAGGTATTGAAGATTGAATACTTATTCCTCTGTAATTTGAAATATTTTCCCTATCACCAGTCTTAAAGATAGGGGTAATGTAGCTATTTTTCCAATAGTCCGGATAAACACCACAGTTGAGGGATAAATTAAACAGAAAATGAATTGGTGGAGCTAAAGTGCAAACACAGTTTTTGAATAATACTGGTGGTATGCCATCTGGACCACTCGAGTACTTGAGTTTCAAGTTCTGGACACAATTACATACATCAGTTAATCCAATATTGATTTTATTTACGTTGACGGTATTTGTACTGGTGAAATTAGGTATTCTACAGTCAGTGCGAGTATAAACTTTGGAAAAGTGTTGTGCAAATAAATTAACAGTTTCACTACCATTAGAGCTAGTTATATCATCCAAATACATTGTTTGAGGATATGATGATGATTTACGCAAGTTTGAAATATGTTTCCAAAAAGAATTAGGGTTTTGTTGAATATCAATTTCTATTTTTTCCAAATATCGTCGATAACACAAAGTACTAAGTTCTTTGCAACAGGAACGTAATTGACAAAATTCATTATAAATGAGTTGATCATTTGTTCTTTTAAATTATTTTTTAAATTTTCTTTTTGAAAACTAGAGATTTCAGCTCATGGGAAAACCAAATAGGGAAATTAGACGTTTTGAAACGCTTAATAGGAACATAAAGATTAATACAATGATATAACACTTCATAAAAAAATTGAACCGCAAGATTGACATCATTAAGTCTGAACATAAAATCCCAGTCTACCAATGCAAGATAATCATTTATACCAATTATATTCATATTTTTGAAATCATAGTAATAATTATCAATTATTTGCACATATTATGAGTGACCATAAACCCAATAGAGTTGGTTTGGGCAGAAATTAAACAGTTCGTTGCGAGAATAGTATATTAAGTACCAAGACTCAAAAACGTTTATTTAGTCACTCGTTACTAAAGATGTTTTGACTTTTGTTGAATTTCCAAATATAAACGTTGTTTTTGAACTATATTTGTGAATTTATTTCTTATCCTATAGTGGGACCATACACCATTATAAAACAAAACTAATGCTAAACATTGTGATATATATTAGTGATCAGGAAATGCAGGGCTATTCAAAGCTATAAGAAAATATCATTTGAAATATTGTAGATGCATTTTATTGGGCACTTCCTGTATACAAAATCCAGTCTGTTGTTCATTTTTGGTCGGTACAGGTGAAATAACACAACTTTTATGAGAAAGTTATTTCTGTATTCCCGTTATTAATGAAAATAAGAGGGAGTCAAAATATAATAAGAAACCCTGTACAAGTGACACTGATAACGATGTCGACCAGTTACTTTCTGCTTAAGTGGTGTGTATTTTTCGTTTTTTAAAAGAAATTATTTGTTTTTTTTAAATTCTTATATTTATCACTCAATAATTTTAGCAAAATAATTTACAGGGTGGCCAAAGTTATCGAATAAAGCAATAAATATCTCGCTTATTTGACATGAATAAGAAAACTGCTTCGAATGGCATTAAAGTACCTTCCTAATGACTCATGAAAAAATGTTTTACATTTGACAGCCCTGTGGTAGCTACCCCTCACTTTTTATTTTCGAATGGAGCGCCCTATATATTGTCATTGAAAATTTCGTGACATTATATTTGCTATACAACGATAGCACATACTTGGTATTTTTTTCAATTAATAATAACAAAAATATCAATATTTCATGATGTATGAGTTTCAACTATAATACCTCTGATGCTATTCAAAAAACGAACAAACACTTACAGCAAGTGTTCAAAATTATTTCCTGCAGAGTCCTTGCAAGCTGCAAAACGTGTTAAAAGTGTTGCTTGGCAGGCCGTCTGAATTATAGCTGGTGTAACGCTACGAGATGCTTCACAAATGCGTTCTTTAAGATATTTTAAATCATGAAATACTTCAACCTAGAATTGTAACTCTTACGTTGTCAGCAGTGACTACTGTTTCAAAAGTCATTTGAACTTTGGCCGCAGGAACTATAAATTTCAGCGGGAATTTTAAATATCAATTTGAGGGAGAATTTTATCTTTTTTAAAAATAAAATGACTTTACCAAAACAACATAAAATGCAACTGCTTATTACAAAATATAAATCGTGACTGATAGTCAACAAGAGTTTGCCAAATCTTCTCTCATGTCTCTCATGTTCAGCTCTGATTCAAGATTCTAGGTTGAAGTTTTTATTGATTTAGATGATCTCAAAGAACGCATTCGTGAAGCATGTCGTAGCGTTACACCATCAATGATTCAGACGGCCGACACAGGAAAGCTTTCAATACGTTTTGCAGCTTGCATGGACAGAACATAATTTTGAACACTTGCTGTGTTCGTTTTTTGAATGGCATCAGAGGTATTTTAGTTGAAATTCATACTCAATGAAATATGGTTTTTGATATTAATAATTGGAAAAAATACCAAGTATGTGCTATCGTTGTATTCTAAATAGAATGACAAGCAATTTTTAATGACAATATAAAGGGGGTGTCATTTGAAAATAAAAAGTGATGGTAGCTACCATAGGGCAGTCAAATGTAAAACTTTTTTTCATTACTCATTGGGATGGTACTTTTCATTTATTAATCATCTTGTCAAATGAGCGAGATATTGCCTGTATACAATAACTTGGGACACCCGGTATTTTCAAACAGATCCTATTAAATTATTGTAAACTATTTCGTCAATTCTTAGTACAACTCAGTAATATCCAATAAACATTTTGGAGATATAGGATTATTGTATTCCAATAGATACTCTATGTATTTTTTGAAACAAACTACCTATAGTTACAATTTATACAAAAAAAGCATTTACACGAAACGTTACTGAGTTACAGTGCTACGTATGTAAATAAAGAAAATAAATTGTAACACACGACTGGAAGTATATTAATTCTTTTTGTCAGAAGCCGAGGGTATTTTTAAGTATTCGAAGTACGCTGACATTGATTGAGAAAAGTAATACGATCCTTACTCTTCTGGTCTTGGAAGAAACATCAAACAAATGAAAAATAAAAACATCGACTGACACTAAGAAAAATTATATTTGCATCTAGACCGATAAGTATCTGGTGAGAAATGCAATCCACGATATACATATCGAATTAAAATATATGTTAAGCCAGTGGCGCACTAAAATTAAATAAATACCTTTCTTGAAACGAACAAAAGCGGTTCTAATTAGTTTAAATTCATTTTCTTTGATTGAGATAGAAAATAACAAATGAATCAATTAGGAGTAATTTGTTTCAAGTGTTCATATTCGCCGACACATAAATTATTTCTAAAATGTAAGTTTTAATTGCCATTGTCAGATAAACAGTTTTAAATACTTTACTTCACCAATTTATCGCGGTAATTTTTCTTTTTTAACAACATAATGATAAATTCAGCATATGTCTAGTACACTTTCACTTTGCAATTGGTTTTAGTGGATCTCAACTACGAGGGATCTCCCAAAACTTTATAACATCTATTTTGTCTAAACAGAATATTATAAATCTATGGAGTTATGCTGCCAGTTGTTAAGATATATGTATAACTTCTGAAGAGAGTCTCAGAAACTAGTAGGTCCTCTAGTCCTATTTACCGGGAATTTTAGGATATCTACAGGCTTCAGATTAGGTAAATGTTCCTCTTCTATCCAGTAATCTTCCAGGTGCTGTACCCTAGGATTCCGAAGTACTGATGTGCAGTTAGGAAGTATGTGGTTGGAGGTTTCTTCTTTTATGCCACAAAATCTATACATTCTTCTTTCTCCACTATTTTGAGCTTTTTCAGGTGCCCATTCAGGCGACAATGTCCCGTTTGGATCCCTGTTAAATTTCTCAGGGCAGTTTTAATTTGACTTATGCATTCTTTGATCTTAACAGGTTGTAGTCACCCAGAACTCTCTTTGATTGTCTAAGCCCTACTAAATATTTCCAATGGTCAGATCTTCTCTTTTTTTCTGCTTTACCTATTTCTTCCAATACTACATTGGAGCTGATTCCACAAAAGGATTCCGGTCTCCAAAAGGGTATTTCAGTCCCCCATTTTGCTAGTTCATCTGCTATTTCATTTCCTTCTATTCCAGTGTAAAGATAGCAGAAAGGTTGAACCACATCTCTACTATATCAGATATATTCAAGATCTTGCAACAACCCACAGGCTATATTATGACATGAGAACATATTCACAAATGACAGTATGAATCGACATTTTTATTTAACCCTTCCAATCCGGATTTGTTTTCTTCAACTTTTTTGTTTGGAAATTTGGTTTACCTATGTGCAAATACATGAAAAAAATGGTTTCGATATTTTTTTTATTTCAAACAGCTGCTTACAAAAATCATGAGACATTGATGTCCCAGTGAGGTTTTTTGGCGGGATATATTTGTCCTAGCAGTTACCCAAGTTAGGTATTATGATGATAAAAAAACTCTAAGCATAATGGCGAATTACACATTCTGACACTACTTCCTTGGTCTTCTTTCCCATTTTTTCTTCCAAAAGCAGTGATAGCACCTTCTTCTTGTAGGTCCAGTTTCGGGTGAATGATTGCCAACATGATTTTTTCCGGTCCATGCTTGGTCCACACTTTTTACACCAGCTCTACTACAGTGATTTCGCTAGTGTCACAGCATACTGAATAAAGGAAGTTTTTTGGGATTTCTCTCGCCAGTTCGTCTTGTTCCATGGCCCTTTTTCGCTCACTCATGCTATAAAAAATAGTATATTACGTAACGTGTGTGGTAAGAAGCATTTTACGCACGAATGGAAAAGTTACGACCGATGCTGCGTAGCGGCGAGTGCGTAATTCCGTGAGTGCGTAAAATGTTTTACAACACGAGTTACGTACTATAGTTTACCTACGACCTACTTGTACTTGTATTTATAAGAAGCATGAGAAATAACAGTTACATTATTAGAGGTGATTCGTAAACTTTCATCTCCCCCATCTTTATTACCAATGAAAGAAGCACATTAAAGAAATAACGTTTAATCATTATTAATAATATATTGTTGATAATCAAAAGTTCATTTTTCAATTATAATCAATACATACTTAGCCCTTTTGGCTTTTCGTGGCTTTATCGAATGTTTTGAAATAGTAAATTTTGAATATAATGTCGACGTCTATTGACAGTTGCTAAGATGTTGCTAGGGAAGCTGTGCGATTCACTTTACAGCTGTGCGTTTTTTTTACAGTGCGTAATAGACATCATTACATTGATATCGACTGTGTGCTATTGATTGATTACAGGGGGGGGGTCGTGTTGTAAAGTGTTTCACGCACTCACGGAATTACTTTTCCATTCGTGCGTAAAATGGTTCTTACTACACACGTTACGTAATATACTATGATATACATACTTTCCAACTGCCGATTTTCTATGAACAATAATAAGGTATTCGAAACAGACCACTAAAAAACATGCGAGTTGTAGATGTAAACATGCCCAACTGTTTGATCTATGTTGCCACATCTTAAATTTTCATCCCAAAACGATGAAGTATTGTCCTAGTAAAAAGGAAGTGAAGAAACCCCTATCTTAGAGTTTGTTCAACCATCCTTTGCCGTTACGTCATAATCGATGACGTATTCTGCTGTTTTACGTTTGTCTTATATTAGTTGATTGTTATTCTACACTCAACCTCAAAATTATAATCAATGACATATTATGTTAAGAACTGTTTTCAAAATATGACAACTGAACTGTCAAAAGTAACAAATAACATGTATGTCGATCTTAGATAAGAAATACGTTAATGACGTCATAAATCCGTCTCATCCATTTCATGAATGAGAGAGCAAGCTGAACAATGTATGACGTAACGGCAAAGGATGGTTGAACAAACTCTACCATGTCTATTTTGGGGATATTGTGTATTTCCCTTAGCAACATTAAACGCATTAAACAACACTTGTATTATGACAAGAGATGTCAGTATTTAGAATTATTATTGTTCTACATTATCAAAGTGATTTCTCCTGAAGAACAAATATTGCTACAAGCGGCAAAAATAAGTGCACAATTGCTACCCAGGAAGTCATGTGAGAGCAATGAGAAGGAGCTATTCTGCTAGTGGCGCCAGCAAATAAATGCTGAACTATAAGTGATGATATTCTTCAACATTGTGGTAAATGCTTGATGATAAAAAGTCTGGAAATTGGAGAAAATGTGGACCTTACTAAATTGCCAAAAGCTATTGCCCTTTTGAACGACAAAGTGTTGATTACATCCCGTGAAAATCTAAAGTATTAAGTGCAGATCAAGTTGTCAAATTCATCCATGAAGCGCCACATGAGAAGTGGTTATTAACTAAAATGATTAATATTTGGTATTTTCGGAGAGATGACCTAAGTAATCCGTTTAACTTTAGGAGACGTGGAAAGTAATAGCCGTTTCTCAGTGGTATTCCTCAGAGACGGCTAACAAAACAGATTGCAGAATATCTGAACTTTAGGACGCTTATCCTCATCGATAGAACATAGTTGAGAGAAGTGAGTATTCTATCACACGAGTAGGAACGTTCCTTGCTCTCTTGAAATTTCGAACCGCATTCTGGGCCATGCGTAATACTTGGACATTGTTGCCGTATGTTATCAATGAATTGAAATGTATGTGGTAGACCATTTGCTCAAATAGTAGTTTAAGAGTAGGTATAACAAGAAAACGTCATATCTTGATAGATGTCATTTTATATTTTAATATTAGTGATAAAACTTCCAAATCATAGATATGATATAAAATAAAAATGGACCGAAAACTCAGTGTTATATTATCTATGCCGAAAACCTTCAATCAGTTCTGCGCAAAAAGATGTATTAGTGCAGTTTATGAAGGAACATGAAGATTTGCAAACAGGCCGATTTACTTCTGATTCATGACATATTAATGACCATAATTAATGACATATCAATGTAAAATACGTTATGCGCATGCGATTCGCATGAAAATATTAGATTTGTGTGCTTCAAAGCAGGAGAACAAAATTGCTCCTCTTCTACCAAAATTTCATAGGAAGGGAATCACCGAGAATACGGCGTATGAAATTTCAATGGAACAATGGTGGATTCTCTCGTAGGAACGCTCATCTCTTGGTTGAGAATAATCACCCTGAAGAATATACGGGACACGGTTCAAGAAGATATTCAGCATGTATTTTAGTCGAAAGAGGTGTGGACTTGTTCAATCTGAAACGATATGGTGCTTGGCGTTTCTCGACTGTATAGGTGAAGGCAAGGGTTAAGGTTATATTGAAGAATCGGTAAATGGGAAAATTGAAATTTCCCGTAAATTGTTTAATCATCCAATAGTACAAATCTCAAAGTCAACACCTGAAGACATTCGGGTCGATTCTGATTAACATTGCTATAAGTCTTGTTACAGTAACCACATTGTTATATCCTATAACCAATAACAATAATATGGTAGTCTAGGATCGTATTCTGCTTGGACTACAATAGCAATATTGGTTATCAATTATGTTCATAACAATATTGTTATTGCCATGCGATAAATTACGAATTTGAAAATTGACAACAATGTAATTATTGACGTACTGTGATCGAAAAGAAGAATGTGAGGTTAAATGTGAAATTTGAGTAAACCAACCGGTAGGTTACATAGTTCTATATATTTATAATGTATAACAAAACAAGAAATAAAAAGACAACAAAATCCCATATGGAGCTGAAAGTAATATTCTTAGAAAAAAATAGCGCCATGACAACAGGTAAAATGCACCCTCTGAATATTTCAGAAATCTAAAACAAGAGGGATGAGCTAACACATTTATTGTATAATATGGATAATTGTGCACGAAAGGATGAAAAACAATGAAAACGGTAAATATATCTACTCGTATATATATTTGAAATTCACTCTGTGAGAAAATAACTTACCTAAATCAATTGTAGTTCTTATACAGGGTGGGGCAATCTTCTGACATCGGAGGATTACATTGTTGTGGTGAGAGATAGAACTTCATAGTTTTGTGTGAGCTAATACAGTTACTGAGGGCACATTTTGGAATTACTTTCGATTCTACAGGGTGTTCCAAAACCACGTAGCAGCACAAACTTACATTTTTTTAAATGGAACGTACTATATTTTGTTTAAGAATCGAAAAGATCTCACCGAGAGCGTTACAAAAATATAGCACTCTAATATATTATAAGGGTGTTTTACAAAGATATGGCCAATTATTAGCAAAAAAGACCTCCTCTTTAACCCTCTGCAGAACAGTAAATAAAAATAAATCAACAGGTCTTCGTGTTCAAATGTCATACACACATCATTGGCTGTGCTCAGTATCAATTACTTTTTTTATCGGTGTCTTCTTTAATACAGGGTGAAACAAAATGCAAATCAAGCAATATCTCAAAATTTTCAAATGAATCACCCTATAAGTCTTTTTACAATTTGTTAGTACAATTAATAAACTTTCAAACGATGTAGTAAACTTAGGGCATTAGTTAATGGAAAATCGTAGATATTTTATAATAATGGTCAAAAACAAGTATTCTACATACACAGATTAAATGGTATTAAATTTTTACATGCAACCTCTTGTAAGTTTTAACATTTCTAAGGCATATATTTTAATTGTAATTTTGGATGCATCTACAATATCTAATCAATGAAATAAAATGTTTGCTAATACCGTAGGTACCTACCTGGAATTACCAAAAATTTCATATTTATTCATGTTTCACTTTCAAGAATTGTTATTATAGGCTTGTTTGAGAATGGGCGAAACATAATCAAACCATATTTTTGATTATATCAAGTGGGCTACTATCAAAATAGTATCTACTAATTAATGTCAAAAAAATATTGCTGTATTCTTCGTTTGTGTTTAGGAAGTTGATTCAAACACAATAGTTAACTTGTGGTTCCAACAAGATGGAGCATCTGTATATCATAAATTTTACCGACAGGTGGATAGGACGTGGTGAACCAATTTCGTGGCCTCCTCGATCTCCAGATCTGACACCGATGGATTTCTTTTTATGGGGATACATCAAGCAACTTTTGTATCAAACGTAACGCATTTTCCACAATAACTCCAGCTATGTTGAAAAGAGTAAGATCCTCGTTTTTGAAAAGAATTGTATGGAAGTAAATGATTGCCATTTTGAACACTTAGCATAAACTACTATACTTTTTATAGAAAGTCAATGTTCATTTATGTAAATGTGAGTGTTCTTATAATGTTGGTTTTCAAAATTGTTAGTTTTTCAAAAATAGAAAAAGTTGGAAAATTAATTACAAGCATGCATTTTACATAACCAAGATATACTGTTTGTGGTGACTTGAGTAATTATTTCGTGAAGACTACAAACTGCTTTTATATTTGTACCTACCTACTATAATGACATTGGCCTACTTACAGTAAACAAAAATATTTCTTCCAACATAATTCCTTCTTTCCTTCCTCTGATGGTAAGAGTAGGAGTCAAAGATATTTTAGATGCATCCAAAATTACGATTAGAATTTATGCCTTAGAAATGTTAAAATTCACAATATGTTGCATGTAAAAATTTAATACCATTTAATTTGTGTATGTAAAATACTTGTTTTTGCCCATTATCATAAAATATCTACGATTTTTCATTAACTGATGCCCTAAGTTTACTACATCGTTTGAAAGTTTATTAATTGTACTAACAAATTGTGAAAATACTTATAGGGTGATTCATTTAAAAATTTTGAGATATTGCTTGATTTGCGTTTTGTTTCACCCTGTATTAAAGAAGCCACAGATGATAGAAGTAATTAATACTAAGCACAGCCAATGATGTGTGTTTGACATTTGAACACAAAGACCTGTTGGTTTATTTTAATTTACTGTTCTGCAGAGTGTTAAAGAGGAGGCCTTTTTTGCTAATAATTGGCCATATCTTTGTAAAACACCCTTATAATATATTAGAGTGCTATATTTTTGTAACGCTCTCGGTGAGATCTTTTCGATTCTTAAACATAATATAGTACGTTCCATTAAAAAAATGTAAGTTTGTGCTGCTACGTGGTTTTGGAACACCCTGTAGAATCGAAAGTATTTTCAAAATGTGCTCTCAGTAACTGTATTAGCTCACACAAAACTATAAAGTTCTATCTATCACCACAACGATGTAATCCTCCGATGTCATAAGATTGCCCCACCCTGTATGAATGGAAAAGCAAAACTAAAAAAAGCCAGTAATACTGATAAGGAAACTGGAGACGGTGAATACATTTGTGAAGAACTTAATAACATTGAAAATAGGTTATTGCAAGATTATGGATGGATTCATGTGGTAGGGTGCCCAGGAGCGCCTGTTGAAGTAGATCCTGACATAACCGAAAACAATAATAATAATATTGCCATCTAATATAATAAAGATTAGTGATGTCATTTTTGTATAAATAGAGTTTAATATTTCTAAAATTATCAATTTCTTATTTTTCAACAATTTTCTCTTAAATGATATTCTTCATGTTCTTATTTTTGAATTTTCTTGTGATACTTAGTTTGTTGAGTTTTTATGTGATTTTCCATTTTTTATTTCAGTTTCGAGTTTAACTGTGGTTTTTGAAGAATGCTGTTTTATTTGTTTTTCAATTAAATCGTGTTTTTGTTTGTAGAATTTCATTAAATCAAAATGAAATAGTTAAATTTATTGGTGAAAAATAGGAATTCACACACGAGCAGCATACTACTACTATTATTTTGAAAAATGTCGTCATAATTATTTATTTCAAACTGTTTAACAGTAATTTATATTATTTTTTTTATATATACATATATGAGAAGAAAATTCACATTCTCATTTCCATTTGTATTTGACATTAATTTCTAAATTTCGATTATTCAAAAATTCACATGATAAAATAGGGGAAACGCTAGTTTTACCATTTATCCACCTTGTTATGAGATATAACAAGTACAAAAAGTACCTTGCAAAGATAGCAAGGTTTTTAGCAAGATCTATTAGTTAATGACAGATCACATTGCTTAAAATCGACAATTAGAATACAATATTTTGCAAATCTTGCTATAATAGCCATATCTTTTGAATAACTATAATGCTAGTGCAAACAGAATTGACCCGATTGTAGCTCATGAAAATAATGTCTCATCCACCTTAACATTAACTACTGTATATTTATAAAATTTAAATTGTAGTAAAAATATTTTTTCAGTAGCTATTTACCTAACAAGTGCGGGAAATGAATTTTTCCGCAGGAGTCTGCCGTTCACCGAAGGACGCGTAGCGGTGAAGCAGCCGAGTGCGGAAAAACATTTTCCGCAAGTGTTAGGTACAATAGTTTTTCTACGAGCGTGAGGAAAGTCAACAGAACTAATCAAAAGTTGAGATATTTTTATCTGATTATAAGTGCTTATAGTTTATTTAGAAACATATTTTATTAGATTATTGATAAAGTAAACAAACAGTGATATATTATTAACAATAATAGTTACATGTAAAAATCTAATACCCAATTATTTATATTATAATTTATTGTGAAAGTACAATTATTTGCATCACTTAAATTTATAGCAGATGCTAGTTAGTTACACATGGTAACTAAAGCAATTCGCAACCACCATAATATACCAGCTTATTATTAATTTGATATATTGAGGTGGAAAATTATTTCCACACGGTGCGGGAAAATTAATTTTCCGCACTAATATGTTTGTGGAAAATTCCATTTTCCGCCCACTCGTAGAAAAAATAATATAAGCCATATATTTATGTTGGAGAATAAAAGTTTTCAGTCAATACTCACTTGTTTCCACTACACATCAATAAACGCTTTTCCCTTGCTTATAAAACCCATAAAACGGGGTGGATAAATTGGAGGTTGGATTGTAAACAAGATTTAAAAACTTGGTAGGTATATCAGTTATTATTTACATGCACACCACTTTAGTTGAACTCATAACTCCTGTTGGAGACCTGTAGTTATTGCGTTGGCAACGGAAGTAATATATTTGAGGTTGATACTAGATCAAAAAGTTATACGAAGCGCTCAATTGGAAAGAGTTATCCACAAGTCTAGACTATCCTTGTGTGTAGGATGTGTGCAGCTCAATACCCTATCGAATCTATTGGATATACATCGGATATAGATAACACCGGTACATCCGCCGTATAAAAACCGGTTATTTATTCACTTATTTGTTATTCATAAAAGATTTACAGGTCAATTGCATTAATAAATTTATGAAAAAATACATTAATACCTAAGTAATAGTAGTAATGGTAATTATAATTAAAATTGCATGAGGATATACACCCACCTTTAAAATTGTTCACATAGATACGTCAATCAAAAGATCTATATTGTTTTGCGGAAAAATCTTGCAGAAACTGTCCATTCCGTATAAATCAGCGTATTAAATTGATTTGCGAGTCGAAAAATGTTCATAGTTGGTGATCTCGAAATATCAAACGATGGAGGCACATTAAACAAAGATACTGGGTACTAGGTGAAACGTTAAATATAATTAATGATAATATTTCTGGGGCGTAAATTCTATTATTATTAATATTATAAGTATAGTATAAGTATAAGTATAAGTATAAATTTTTATTGGTGGAGGGAAGATATTTTGACGTCATGAACACGGGGGACAACAAGGCTAATCTACAGAAGTATTTTTTTCTCGAATAAAAGAAAAAAATGAATAAACAAATACAATCACAAGTGAAAGCTGTATACTTTTTTCACGATCTGAGAAACTGACCCGACCTCAGGAAATAACATGCAATAAATCAATAAAAGTACTGACAGATCGTATTTCTTTTGTTGGCGAATAATAAATTATTACCCGAAAACTCTATAAGACATTTTACTTGGTACTTTTACTTTTTAATCAAGTATAGTGCTGCTCTGCACGATAAATCCGAAAAGTTTTATGGTTATATTGCACCTCAAGCCTATCTCAAGACAAGTTAGTTTCTTAAATCGTGAAAATGAGAACATATACCTACTCGCTGAAACAGTGTAGAGGTATGTGTAGGTGACAAAAGTGAGTCTAAGTCGTCTAAACGACCTACAGGTCTAATCAATTGTTTCTGTGATTCTCATACATTGGTTAGACTAGCAATGTGTGTACGAGAGTTTCCCTTTCCAAGAAGTTACAGATTGCGCAAATAATAATATAATTTTTTGATGTTAGATTTTTTGAGCTGTGCGAGTGTAGTGTTTAGGTAATTATAGTTATTAACGAGATTTCTTTGTAACAGGTATTTATAGAGAGGATGGCGAACACCAATTAGGATTCTGCTCAAATCTTTCTCATGTCGTCTATTTTCGAAGGATAATATCTCAAATTCATTCCTTATAACTATCTGGAAGTCAGGATATATGCGATAATTTTTAAAATAGCGGAATCTTAAAAATTCGTATTGTATTTTTTCCAAATTCACTCCAGCTAGTTTGGTATTCAGTAATTATTGAGTCCCAACTTGCTTCTAACTTAGCTATAGTATAAAAGTGCTTATATCTTTGAAATTGTATGATTGTCTTATTATGAAACCCAATGTTCCATCAGCTGATTTGACTATATTGTTGACATGATTGGCAGATAAGAATTTTATTACATAAGCTATGCCTGAATCTTCAATTTCATAACATCGTTTCAAACTTTGACCAAAAACACGATGGTCTTGTAACACGCCTTATGGTTAAAACAGAACATTCACTTAAATTGAAATGTAATTTATTTTTGCTCCTCTCACATACCCTATCAACGTCTCTCTGTAACTGTCTCTATATCACGAATTATTTTGTCATCTGCAAATATCAGTCCATCTGATGATATTAATACTTTTGGCAAATCGTTAGCAAGTAGTAAAAAAAGAAGTGGTCTAAGGGTGGAGCCCTGAGGTACTCTAGAGTTTGCTGTTTCCTCTTCTTCCAAGCAGAACTCAGAGATAGGTTCCTCCCTATATATACCGATTGTATGCATGTGCTTCTTTAGGGAACAGAGACCGGCAAGTAAACCGGTCACTATCCTTATCTGGCCCCTGTTGAGGTTTAATATTTCGTTAGTCAGCGTCTATGAGGGTTTTTCGACCAGGAGTTTGCTAGGTACCAGTTTTGGCACGTGTCAGTACGACTGATGTTTAGTTTAAGTCCACCAAGATGTACAACCACGTGTAGCAGTTTTTGATATTCCAAATACCTACTGGTTCAGGACCAGTGGAAGCAGTTTCAGTCCCTGGCTTTGCTAGGATGTCAGCCTTTTCATTTCCTACAATGCCCTTGTGTCCCGGGACCTACGTAAGAGTTACTCTATCGTGGTAAGCCAGGGTTGAAAGTTTTGGTAGGGAGTCTGAAACCAGTCTAGATCTGATCTGAGGACATGCTAAAGATTTTAGTGCTGCTTGACATTCATATAGTATAAGGATAATTTGGCCTCTTCAACCCCTTTCGATATTCAATTGAAAACACATGTCGATAGCGAAAGTATAGAGACTATCAAACTTATATGGAATCACTCGGTATTTGTGACTGAGATATTTAGTAGGGAAAAAACTGGGTATGATAGTCGAAGTTAAGGTTTTTTGCTGTTAATGAGCATGATAACAAAAAATAAACGACTGGACATTAATTATAATCTTCCAAATTTTGTGTTGAGTGATAAAATCACGTTACTCCTGTAATTTTATTTAGGTCCAAAGATTATAATATTGCCTTATGTTGGGCTAACAGATGTGGAGAGGGGAAAATTGTTGCTCTCATTGAACAAGGAATGCCCCAAAGGGACGTAGCAGAGGTAGTAGGCGTTACCCAGGTTATTGTATCAAAAACGTTATTTAAGGTATTTGGAACTTGGAACTCTCAAAAATAGACCTAGACAAAGTCGTCAAAGAGTTACAATTGAACAACAGGACCGCTTTGTGTGCCAAATTGCTAGAAGAAATCCAAATGTTTCTCATCCAGAGCTGAAACGACAACTTCTAGAAGTAACAGGTGTAAATTTTTCAGTTGAAACTATACGAAGAAGACTTCGTGCTCGAGGGTTGTACAGCAGGAGACAGATACGGGTTCCAGAGTTGTCCAGGCAAAACAAAACTGACCGGCTAAATTGGTGCCGTCAACACCAAAATTGGACAATTGAAAATTGGAAAAATGTTCTTTTCTCAGATGAGACCAGAATTGGCCTTAGATCAGATGATCGTCGAATTTGGGTTCTCAGAGCTCTAGGAAGACAAGCTAGACTCCAGACTGCCAGATCTATCCCAACATATAAAGGAGGAACAGTAATCTTTTGGGGCGGTATTATAAGAGGAACAATAACTCATTTGCTGCCTCTCCCACAAACTTTAACCGGACGAATGTATGTTGATTTGGTGTTAGTAGAACCGGTAGTTAGGCTTTGGCGAGGTCAAGTTGGGGATAATTTTATCTTCATGCAAGATAATGCACCTCTCCATACTAGCAGAGTGGCTCGAGAATTTCTTGAAACGGAAGGTGTCACCATTTTGAACTGGTCTGTATGTTCACCGGACTTAAATCCAATTGAACTTGTTGGACCAGCTTAAAAGAAGAGTTAGAGCTCGTCCGAACTCTCCAGGAAATATCGCACAGCTCATTCAAGCAGCGTTTGGAGAATGGGAAAAGATACCGCAATAAAATGTTGACAATTTAATCAGAAGCATTCCAGCGCGAATTGAAGATTGCATAAGGGCTAGAGGTGGCAATACGGATTATTAAAATTAATAATTTCCTATTTTTCCTTTTTTTTCACTAGTTGACAAATCTAATTCATTTTCAGAAACCAAAAAAAAACCATTAGGTTTGATTTCTAAATTATAATTAATTCTTCAATCCGTATGTGAACATTTTTTCATTAAAATATTGGAAAAAGAATGAACTTCATTTCTGAATAAATAATTTCCATATATTCCATACATAATACAAAATATTAGGTGATTCCATATAAGTTTGGTTGTGAGTATATTCTAGTCTGTATCTAGTTGTGAATTATTCTAGTCTGTATCTAGTTGTGAATTAATTTTACGTTCGGTAAAATGAAATAACCTTGACAAACAATAAATATTATAGTCATATCTTCATTTATTCCATTTTATTTTTAGCACCAAGGTGTCATTGATTTTTTCATTAAACACTCTGTGTATTTTTAAAATCGTTCAATGAATATGTTTATGCACTAAATGGTTGTATTACTGATTGAAGATTGGCAGTTGCTTGTCAAGAATACACTAATATAATCAGTCGTTTAACACGCTGCAAAAGCTGATTATATTCATCACGAACCATTCCACCAAAAACTTACTGCGCTCAACAAAACCTTCACAAACAATTATTGTGTATAATTTTTTAAATATCTTGGATATGCATTGGGTTTATAAACCCCGCGAGAAGGTTATTGCAGATAATAATGTGCTCCTGCATCTGTTACTGTCCAATTTGCACATTCAACTGAGTTGATATTTTAGTGATCAGTGTCCAGTAATAAATGTCCTGTAATTACTATAATGTAATATTCTACTCAAGGGGTTTTTTGCAGTTAGAGACGGCATTCACGGATACCTAAAATTTTTATTATGTTATCCATTTAGAGCCTCCAAAGCAGCCAGACTGTCAGACACAATGAATATTTTTATTCAGGCTTTCTTGAGCACGAATATTCAGTGGAAGTGGTAGCGATATAGTCGAAAGCGCTCTTATTGTGCGGGTTCGAAGGTCACTAACCATATGTATCAAATCAGAAGACACAGAGGTTACCAAAATGTGAGATTACAAATATACCCGGGGAAAATAATAATGGTTGATGTTTCCTGCACACTGGTTGACGAATTTACACTTTTTAATTCATTCTCGAAATGATCTATCAGATTAAGTACCATTTTTTCTTGCTTGAGGATGCAGAATACCGGAAAATTGCTTCTTATTATTCATATTGACACTTGAATTGTCAAAGTCACAAAACTGACATTTAAATAAAAACTTCGCTGGTGAAAGACTTTTTAGAATCGCTGAAAACTAAATAGGTACATATCCTTTTTTCTCCCGTCGAAATTGTATAAGTCTGTCTTATTCATCTTACGGATTTTATGTGGAAGTTATAATTTAAGGCAATGAAAGAAAACAAAAATTGTGAGTATGTCCCGCATGATAAGACTGCATTTGACTATTTATGCAACCAACAACTCAGGTGTTCAGCAGCATCTACAGTGGATGGATTTTTTTTTCATTTCAATCTTGGTGTAATGAATTTTAAAGCAAATCTAACAATGGTGTTATTAGGGGGTGTGCTTGAACGATTTAAATAACCTCGCGCGTTGAAACCTGATGTTTGATATAATCACAATGAAACTGAAATTAAGCGACATACTGTTCTGAATACATAAGTCATCGTTTTGTTTATGAAAAAAAAAAATGAGAAATCTGATACACATGACACTGATCTCGGTTAATACAAATATTAGTGCATCGTTAATCTTCTGGAAATATTATTATATGCAAATTAAAATAAAGGGGACCTCGAATGGGCTGTGGTATTGAAAAAAAGAAATAGAAATAATGGTCTAAGCTCTATTTAAAATATAATTTTTCAAGTGTATAATAGTTATTTATCAACAAGTGTGTAAAGTTCTCTTTTTTGGCGAATCTAAATATTGTCGACGATCACATAAGTCAAAAAAGGGAATTGCATACAATATTTTTTCTACTACCGTGAGTTTCATCAAAATCTTGATGAAAATCAACTATTTACTTGTTTCCATTCGTGCGTGAAGTAAAGCAAAATTTGTAAAGAATTGGGCAAAGCAATAAAATATTATACTTTATTTTACCATTTTTAGGCTACGTTCTTCTAACACCAGTAAATTATAGAATAAATCGACTTGTTTTATAAGGCACGGGTGAAGCGAACCGGTGAGAGCCTCAGAAAACTCCTCCAGTAAATTACAGAATAATTAGGGAACATTAACAGCTGTATTATATATTTTAGCTTTATTTTGCATTGTTTGGACAAAGATTACAGAATATATGCTGTAATGTTTGGTTTGGATGATTATTTTGAATTTTTGATGATCCTGTCACTTTTGTTTAAATAGGATCAAATGGAGTAAAAATGAGACTCTTAAAATTTTTCATGAAAGTGAGACACTCAATTTTTTGCCACTGTGAATCATTCCATTTAGACGAAAACAAGACGTTAGTGAATCCACACACTGTGAAACCCAAAGGCATATCAATTTAAACAATAATATTAAAGTAAACATGAATTATTTGATATAACTTAGTTTATTACAATTTACGTGATGAAAAGTTTTAAATTAAGTAAATATATAAATATGAGACACATCCTGGGGTAAAAATAATACACTATTCACTTGAGTTAGGTTAGGTTAGGTTCGCTTGAAGGTTTTAAGTCACAATACCTAGACGTAAGGCGAAACTACAGAGACGATGATCTGAAGCAATCGCTTAGTACCTGAAGAAAGGTGAGTTGTCTATTGGAGCCGCGTCAAAAAAATACCGAATAGATAAATCTAAATTATTTCCAGCTATTTATCAAAAAAATATTACAAACGTAGACGAAGACTTGTTGTTGACTTGTTATTTCATTTGTGAAATGTCATTTGAAATTGCTTAAACTGTTTCCACATGTTGTATTTTCTACTGGAAATTAATTTGTAAGTGGTGAAAATAACCCAAAAAATGTTTTTTTCATTGATATTCAGTTTATACTCCATTTTTTCAATAAATCTAAAAAAATCATATAAAATTTTGTCCAATTTTTTAACCAAGCCGTCTTATAATTGGTCCAGACCACCAACAACACAATAGACGCTGAACTTTGATATATGTCTCATTTCTACCCACCCCTTGTCAAATAAGGCACCATTTCTGTTCATTTCTTCAAACCTTTAATTCGTCGTTTATATAATATTCAGCATCAAAATCTGCATATTATAACCATTTTTTAAATTTATTTCCAAAAGGACTATCGGACTCGGCTACTCCTCGCCCAATAACATTCAACGACTCGTACCATGATGATCGTCTTTATTATCATAATTACATAAATAACTGAGTTAACTGTATAAACCAACTCCTTGTTTTGTACATTCGCCATTTCTATATGTTGTAAAGAAATGGTTGCTGGTCTCAGCTGTATAAAATTGATGTTTATACTGGATTTTCCAATAACATTATAATGCTGACTTGTATAAGTTTTTGAATCTGGAATCGTCATGAGGAGAAATTTCACCTTATTTTCAATGTCATCAAATTTCATTTCATACAACTCATCCCTTCGACAACCTCCAGCTATTCCTAGTATTATGTATGTATTTTGGGGTGACATTCACTGAGACCTAAAAGATCTATCCAGTACCCTCCCAAGTGCTGTGCCCTATAATTCTGAATGGCTGTGCTACTCGAAAGTATGTGGATGGAGGTTTCTTTTTCCATGCCATAAACTCTACATTCTTCTTCCATCACTATTTTGAGTTCCCATTCAGGCGGCAATGTCCCGTTAAGATCCCTGTTAACACTTAGCGCACCTCCCAGTCATAAATTTCCCTACACATTTATGAATAAAACAGGCAAAAAACAAATCAACTATTCAAAACTTTTACCTCAATCATCAAATTGAAAATGTGGGTATTAGATTTCTTAGGTTTGTACCAAACCGGTGTTCATGTCAGAAATGAAATTAGTTTATAATATCTACTTATATATCTTCGTTATCATTAATAATTAAGGTTGCTTTCAGTTTAGCATAGCTGTAGCATACAAGGTGTCCAGAAACTCTTCTGCTAAACGAAAACTACAGTTACTAGAGGTAATTTCAAGTCGATTTAGCTCAAATAACCTTAATTAAGGAAGTTACAACCCTTTGAAGAAGACGTCCACATATGAGTTTTCTTCAAATTATTCAGGAATGCCGATATTTAAGATATTCAAACTTGGTATAATCAATAAACAGTTACAAACCAGTGGTTCGCTGTAAATAATTGTTTTTCAGATCCGTCACAAGCGTGTCAGTCGGGGGGACCAGCAGGTATTTTTATTAAAAAAAATGTATTTTCAAGTTTTTCGTGTATCCGATACCGAATTTGGAAAATACAAGATAACTTCCATGAAAAATGTTCCCCTCTTTCAAATCGATATCATGAACCGTTTTCGAGAAAAATAAATTTAAACTTTTTGTGTTCCTTACATAAAATCATTTTGTATGTAATATTAAGTTGGCTTTGAAAAATCAACAAATTGTACAGATACTGGCAACAAAAGCCGTGAGTATTAAGTTGCTTACATTGTTTGTTGGTTGGTTTGGTTTATTGATTATACCAAGTTTGAATATTTTAAGTAATATGAGGACGTCTTCTTCAAAGGGCTGTAGCTCCCCTAGGAATCATTTTCGGAGTAAGGTTATTTAAGCTAAATCAACTTTGAATCACCTTTCGTATATAACTGTAGTTTCCGTTTGGCCGGAGAGTTTCTGGACACCCTGTGTTGTAGAAGTCTTGAGTTTTCTAGACCTTTCTTAAAAAGTGTCTGGCTCCGACAGTGAATATAATGTGAGTACGGCCACATTTTCTTTTTCTATGATTTCTTCGGGAGTGAATATGATTTCAAGCTCGGAATTTTCTGTATTCATAATAATAATAGAAACAACAAATCATGTTGAACTGATAGAATTATTTATAAATCAGTTACAGTTCAGATGCTGTCAAAGTCTTTTCCGTTGAAGTTTTAAACGATTTGCACTAATCAACTCTATTGACCTATGGAAAACGTGACATAACGTTAGCGCTATGCCCCTTTTCAATATTTTTCCACTTTTCTTCACTCTCTTACCAAAATTTTACAATGGAAAAAGAGTATCAAGGAATTACCTCACTTTATACCGATACTTTGTTAGTATAGGATTCTTACGATGAAAAGACGATGATGTCATTTTTAGTTACTTTCCTTCCTGCTTATCAGAATAAATATACCAACCGTGAATACAATTCATCCTCAACAGCCATGGCAATTTACAGCTAACGGGTTGGCAAAACTTTAAGACGTTGTCAGATCAACTGGTTGAATTCCCCAGTTTGTTTTTACGTTTATTGACATTCGATGATCGTCTGAAATTTACAAGTTTTTTTGGTGCTTTCAAATTCATTGTTTGTTCAAGATTAATAAAACAGTTATTCCCATAACTAAATATTTAGGCAAATCTGCACTGTGCGTAGTCAATAAAATGCCCAAGCAGCGAAACAGTAAATGTCAAAAGATGGTAACATCTTTGTTAAGCTTACTGTTGTAAGAGTCGTGAGTAATAGTATTCGCTATTTGTATTAATTATTATTGATAATATTGTTACATATTCGAATGTAAATGATTGAATAATTTTAATGTTAGGTTAGGTTAATTGAACTTGAAAATTTTTTGACAATTCCAAAAACCAATCAAATTTCCTCATTTTATATCATATGAACAATCTCAGCCAATCATGTCAACATTACACTGAAAACAGACCATGGGCAATTTTCACGTTGGTTGCTATGGATACATATTGATTTATTTTGATTTTGAAGTTTCGAATATTTAATATTTCGAAATGTCACGATTTGGTTGTAATACTGAAACAAAAAATTCTCCATCCGAATAACCCTCGGACATTAAATGCTCAAAAATTGTATGACAGCTTTCGAAATCTGTCATAAAATTTTTTCGAACAATTATCAATGTCCTTGGGTTATTACTACTGATAAGTATATTATTCTAACATCAGTTTGACTTTTCTAGTTTTCGTTAAGTAAAGAAAACAACTACAGCTTGGCAACATCACAATATTTTGTTTTGCAACGTCATCGTCTTTCTATCGTAAATAAACTAAATGTAAGAATCTGAAAATATCAGCTACTTTTGAAAATCAAATGAAAACAAGTAGATACTATTTAGCCCAAAAATTGTTTAGTTATAGAAAAATATGAGGACATATAAAGTGAAGTTGTTGCGGTATGTACTATTTAATAGTATATTACGTAACAAGAGTTGTAAGTAACCCATTAAGCACGAAATGAAAAAGTTTATGCACGAAGCCACGCAGCGGCCAGTGCATAAATTTCATGAGTGCGTGATGGGCTTATAACTCGTGTAACGTACTATACTTTTTCTACGCCCATTCATTTTCTTCATCGCAATTATTTCGTACATTTCTTTGGATTTTAGCGGTAACAAATTATGTGTGGCAGCTCGAGCTTTTTCTGAAATCTCCGGTGGAGTGCTCATAATTTCATCACTTTCACTACTATCAGACATATTCGTAGATAAAGTAGAGTTCAATCCTGAAAATATATCCCGCTGATGCTAAAAGTTTTTATGTTTCTTAATTGACTAAATTCGTGTAAATAGACCAAATAAAGTCTTACGTAAATGAAAATTAGATTGTAATTTAATTACACCAAGCAGTTTAAGTTTTCTTCTCAAAACGCACGTGTATGTTATGAGATCTCATTACGTGCATGTTATTGCTAAATGTCATTTACAAGGAATGTTGACAGTGCGATTTGTGATGTATACAGACATGGGCGTAGAAAAAATTTATAAGCTTGAAGTATTTTTCATAAGAAGTGGCATCGCTGCATTATCGAGAATATAATACAAATTCATCAGATTTGCACAGTTAAATGTAAACTCGCCTTAATAAACAATATTAAAAAAACGGGTACAAATTATTTTAAATGCAACAATTTATAAGAAAAATCCTGTTTAATGAATCCTTTTATCCTTTCATGTTAAGGTTGTGTTTAAACCCGATCTATTCGTGTTCCACGCACATGTGGGTACGGCTAAATAGAGCCGTAAATAGCTAAATAACAGTCAACCACAAGCTGACAACTTGCTATTATCACCCGCATGTATTTTCGCATCAGGTGTTGACGCAATAGGTATTCAACCATTTGTAAAGGTGTTATTATGGTAATTGGAATAATACTCTTGATTTTATGGTAATCGTTTCAATAAAATTATATTAATTGCAGCTAAACTGGTATGGAATTTTATTATTGGGGTAGTTATCTTTGTAAATATTACCTAGAAATGTGACAATATTGAGAAGATATTTCAACAGAGCACTCTTAAGACCAATATACTCGAGAATAAATTTGGAATAGTGTGTAAATAACTCTATACATGCTTTCCAAAAACTAACTAACCCTTTCCTTAACAAACATTTTAAGATACTAAGACTAAACACTTGACAAATATGTACATAACTATACAAAAATGGTTCCCTCCATTACCTTCGCTAGGGTAGCAGAGCTCCACCCAATACAGGTAAGTATGTAGGCCAAGCATTAGGTGAATATTTTTGACAAAAATCCTAGTAGAAAACAGATGACGCCATCATATGAAAGACATTGCGTAGTATCATTTTGATATGTTTTGGACACGCAAATGTTGTACAGTCATTTGTAATAATCATATAAAACGAAAAAACCTTATTTTTTCAGTTTTGAACTTTTTTGAAATGCTAACCAAATGTTGTTGAAAAAAATACGAATCATGAAGTAATTAAACATATTAAGCAAAGTTTGAGCCCTTGTAAAGAATTAAATAAGGATTAAATAGAAAAACTAATTGATAAGAAGTCTAATTTGGAGCTTTATGAATACTATATAATAAAAATCTCAGAATCCTCAAATTACTCATGACCGTACAGTTCCTTATTGAAATTCGGTTGCTACCACTAAAATATCGAATAAAAATCCATCTCTCGCTTTTCTATCCTTCTATGACTGACATCGTCTCTCTGCTTCGGTAGTCGCGTGCCGTTCCATTGTTGATACAACGCTCGCCGGTCTCGGCGGTCTCCCAGTTCAGTACTGACGAAGCTTATAGAGTAGTACGTGAACCAAAATCCGCTTGGACCGCTTGGCTACCTACATGTTGCGGAGCTTTCATATTTCTAATAAAATTTCCGTTATGTGAACTTAAACGTGAGGACGTAGGGAAACAAAAAAATATACAAAGCATAATTGTGCAAGGTCGAATTTGGTAGATGACCCTTAAACCTGCTATCCCTCTACTCCGTTACTTTCCGGCGCTCGGTCATTTTTAGCGGTGCTCTCGGGCGTTTTGGCCGACTTCACATTATTTTAATAGAAATCGAACATATACGTCTTGCTGCTCTACGTCTATACTTTTCAAAACCGATTTAAAATTTAAAAGCGGACAATCTATCACGCATCCAGACACTGTGGCTTGGCGTCTGTTCTCCGCGCATATGAATGGCATACGAAGAACTTCTTTTGTACCAATTCTCAGCTCTTGCAAATGAAAAATGATGAAGATATGAATTTTCTTGCTCGACCCCTCATTTTGTTCCTATTTTAATTATCTACAATTTACCCATATGTATCATTGAAATTGCTTCCGTACGTCTCACGCTACATGGAAAAAAAGAAAGTTTTTTCGTTTTAACTGTTTATAACAAATGACTGAACAACATTTGGGTGTCCAAAACATATCAAGATGATGGCATCATTCATTTTCTACTAGGATTTTTGTCAAAAATTACTATACTCGCATGATCCGTTGCTTGGCCTAATGTAGCAGTATAGAGATTCCTGGTTTATTTTATTTTACAAATTATTAAGTGGGTGAATCGAAAAACGTATTATTAAACCGTGAAATTAGATAGTTACAATGTTGATATTACTACCAATCGATTCTGTATGAATTTTTACAGATATAAAAATACATTTTTGGATCAATATTCAAGTGAATATCGGAAAACAATATTTAAATTGCGAAATTTTCCGCTTTTTTTATTTCTTTTTCAGTATTTTAAAGAAGTATATATAGCTCAAAAATACATTTGGTATTGAAAAATTGCTTGCCTATTCAACAAAATGAAAAGTAAATAGAGAGTAATGTTTTTTTTATAATATGATTTTTTTCTCCAAATCAAAATGGCATAAACTTACTAAAAACAATAACTGCTAAAAGTTGGGGATCCGACTATAATACCCTAATGCATATATAAAAAACTCTAATTCGTTCCAAAATTGACTATGATTCTATAGTAAAAAAGACCATATTAAATCAGCTTGATACTCTTCAAAATACAGCGTTGAGGATAATTACGGGAGCATTCTGCCCGAGTCCAATCAAAAGTCTACAATGTGAAACCGGCGAACCATCCTTACATCTACGAAGAATACATCTTACAATTTCCTATACTCTTTCAGTATGTAATAATACAGCAAACCCAACACATAACAAGACATTCAGAAAGCGGTAACATAAACTATATACATCCAACAGAACTGTTATCCCTCCATACTACGATAGAGTTAAAAATATCATTTCGGAACTTGATATCGAACTTCCCAGCCTCTTTTCCAATCAAATCGAAACTCAGCCGCCATGGTCAATTCAACTTATTCTATCTGACACCTCATTAGCATCAAACAGCAAATCGGATACATCTTCATTTTTATTTAAACAGCTTTTTAAGTCCAAACTCGACACTTATCCTGGAAACATTCACATTTATACAGATGCTTCAAAGATCTCCGATAATGTAGGTGCAGCAATTTTCACAAAATATGAATCTAGGCAATTCAAATTACCAAATAATAGCAGTGTCTTCACAGGAGAGCTCTATGCCATTCTACAAGCACTGAATTATACCAAAACTGAAAATTTCACAAAATTTTTTATAATAACAGACTTTCTAAGTTCCATCCAGTCAATCAATCAACTTTACACCACCCATCCATTAGCCTTAGAAATAAAACAAACTATGTCCTATCTCCAGCAATCCAACATCAAAGTGACACTTTTATGGATTCCTTCCCATATTGGCATCCATGGGAACGAAGAGGCCGATCGTCTTGCTCGAGAAGCCACTACCAGTGCTACATGACATAAAAGTGTACGTGAAGTTAAAAGAGCAACAATTGTGGCAAAATGAGTGGCATGTATCACAATCAAAATTACTCAAAGTTAAAACAACAGTAAAACCTTGGCCCTATACAAATCTTGATAGAGCATCACAAGTAATATTATCAAGACTCCGATTAGGCCATACCAACATCACTCATAGTTATATTATTAAAAAAACTGAACCTCCACAGTGTGAACTATGTAATTGCCAATTAACTGTAAAACACATCCTAGTAGAATGCCCAATTTTCAATCAAGCAAGGATAAAAAATAATATTAGCAATAAATTAGATGTAGTACTCGGTGTACATTGTAATGTCCAAAATGTAATAACCTATCTCAAAGACATGAATATTTTATCCAAATTGTGATCTAGAATAATTATATTGTCGCTAATAACCCTAGAGGTTGCTGCGACTGAAAATAATTTTTTTTTTCAAATGGCTCTTTGATATTATTTATGTTAGGAAGTAACAAATACCTACGCCAAAACCGGTCTATAAGTGATATAGTTCTTTGGAATTGCAAACTATAATGGTTGGTTCCATCCTGCAGATATACGAACCCTGTTTGATTTTAAAGTGTACTTCAATGTCCTTCGTAGCATATAGCCAGGAAAGTAGTCGTTGCTTTTAAGTCTTTGTTCTTTGCTTTTCAACGATTCTAATACCAAATACTAATACTTTTGACATCTATTAACAAGAGATGGTTAATTGTTTTCCTCAAAATCATTATATTTTTACCACTTACAATGACACAAGAGGTTTGTATTTTATCGGGTAATTTTGGGTTGTTTAATGAGAAACTGTTGCCTAGCAATTAGGGTGATAGTTTTGCGAGTCAAATTGCCAAATAAGCAATTTAAATTCACCCGGTATAAATACAAACACCGAGTGTAATTCGGCAGAACAATTTAATGCATAAGATATTCAGAAACGTATCAATGCAAAATTTATTCAAGAAATATCGCATATTATAAAAGACCAATCTTGCAATATTAGATTCAATTTCTTCTTGATGGCAGTCTCTGGCTGAAATTTATATCCTTTAGCATCGCAAAAAGTAGAAAATAGCAGGCACATAGGTATTAACAATTTGTCTAGTTTCAATGCTCGTAGACTTATCATTATTGACAGTATAAGCGTTGCCAGTCGTCCGTATAAAGTCGAACATGGTTAGGGTTTTTGATAGCATGTCCGGCCAAAATAAACGGTGTCCGGCTTTTTACATTCTGCAAACGAGCGAGCGGCGAGCGTGGACGAGCTCAATCCCGTAGGATTATTGAAAATATAAATAATCGTTTTTGTTTAACTTGAAAAGAAGAAGTTTTGTATTGTTTAGATTGTTTCTTATTTTGTTTGGCATTAAGAAGTAATCGCAGGTAAATTATTACTTGTGCAAACAATTTGATAAATGTCTATCTAGAAGTCGTCAACTTAATTTGACTGATTAGTAATAAAAGACCAACTTGGCATTCGATTTTATTTATATTTCCTATATATCCTAAAGCATAATATTCGATGGGGCGAGTTAAGTTTGGACTGAAATAGCTTTTGTGAACAAGTCAAGATAGTTTTACACTAAAGAAAAACAGTTGCCTTCTAAATTTCTTCCACGCTGTATTACTATCGCAAAGTTATCCACAATAAAACAATATTTAAGTAATTGCGATGTTAGATGCTGTTTCTTGTTAGGATACTTTTTAATAAAATAGCGATTTAACTGTAGCACAAATGCCGCCGTTGTTCTTAGGAGTTCAAGAGGGTTCAAACGTTTGAAATTTTGTTTTAATGCGAACTTAACTTATTTTGCCTACTTGAAGATGACTACATCTTTAGTAAACACTATGGTCGCGAGATATTTTCATGTTTGGGATGATGATTAATTACTGTTAAATCACGTTCCAGATATTTCGTTTTAGATGAAACTTTGTTGTAAAATGTTTCCTAAGATAATTTTATTTACAAAATTCGACTGACACCATAATTTATGGCATTTGTGATGGTTTGAAGAAAACAAAATGTAAATGGAGATTGTATGTAACCTCTATAGCTCGAGAAATGTTGTTTCTTCTTTGGAAAACTTTCAAATAAGGTTTTGAAAACGGGAAACAAGAGTTTGGAGTTAGTATAAGACGTTTATAAGCAGTTTTATAAGGTGCTCTTTATTGAGAAGATACAAGGAGTGGTAATGTAGAAGAGATATAATAAATAATTCTTGAAAAAAGAATATAGATACCTACATCACATTACAAAAAAAATAATACAATCGGTTTATTAGTAGAAGGAATTTCCAATCGATTGGAAATTTGTCAAACTCTGACATTCCGTTTGTGATTCGTTGTAAATTGATTGGCAATTTTTGTTGTACGAACGGGCGGAAAATTTTGACAATTTGACAGTGATATCTTTGATAAAAATGAATTAAAAGTTCATCATCACTTGAAGAAGAGCTGAAAAAAATAAAGAATAAGTAGATAATTTTATAATGTGTGTGTCATTCTTTGGTCATCCTAATAAGAAGCCAGAGACTTTTTTTAAATGTCCGGTATTACAACATACAAATTATTTTACTCACGTTTTATTTTAGAAGCAACTGACTGGTTATCTATTTCCATGTCTTTTTTTCACTATAATAGAAAAATAGTAAAAATTTGTCACTTTCCACAGCATCACAATACGCATGTTCTCATGTTCATACTGAAAATTTGATCCCGGTCAGCAAATTATTCTGATAGTTGGCAACTGATCCGAAACCGCAAATTTCTTTCTACGACCAGAGAATTTTTAAATCACTAACTGTCAAATTGTTTCTACGAACGCTATTGTTTAAATGCGCATGCCTCTGACGGTTTCTGATAGTTTCTGACTGTTCTACGAACGAACCTAATGATACTTAATAAGTGTCAAGCACTTGTTTTGACAATTAATGAAATGCAATACCTAGATAAAATGAATAAAAATATACAAATAAAACATAATCATAACACTCAGGAGCTCAAAGTATTGATATTGATAATTTTTTACTGAATATAGTAACCAATCAAATTACTTAATTTCAAGTCATGTGTCAAATTTCATCCAATCACCGCTGTATTACAGCGATTATTTCACTCAATACAAAATACGCGCCTTCGATTGGTTTAAATATGAGGATTGATATCTGAAAACACCATGTTTTCGATTTTGTATTTCGGCACCTGATTGGATACATGCAATTTTCCTATCTGTGTGTTTCGCGTTGCCATTAGTTGTTTTATTCGATATTAAAAATGTCAGAAAATGTCAAATTATTAGAGAAACGTCAGATACATTGTATCAAGAAATAATCTTGACAAATACAACTCGTGTAATTAATGATTATCGAAAATTTCTTCTCTTTTTCGAAACAAATTTTTGTTTTAGGAAACCACACTCGCGCTTACGCGCTCGTGCTGTTTCCAAACAACAATTTGTTTCTCAAAATCGAAGAAATTTGTATTTCGATAATCATCAACACACTTGTTGTATTATTATCGATTATTTCACTCAATACAAAATACGCGCCTTCGATTGGTTTAAATATGAGGATTGATATCTGAAAATACCATGTTTTCGATTTTGTATTTCGGCACCTGATTGGATACATGCAATTTTCCTATCTGTGTGTTTCGCGTTGCCATTAGTTGTTTTATTCGATATTAAAAATCTAGTGACTGACAGAAAATGTCAAATTATTAGAGAAACGTCAGATACATTGTATCAAGGAATAATCTTGACAAATACAACTCGTGTAATTAATGTTATCGAAAATTTCTTCTCTTTTTCGAAACAAATTGTTGTTTTAGGAAACCACACTCGCGCTTACGCGCTCGTGCTCGTGCAAAGTCGAAGAAATTTGTATTTCGATAATCATCAACACACTTGTTGTATTATTATCGAAAATACCCTACCTGTGGTGTTTTCAGTTTGGTGCTTATTTTTTATTGAAAATTAATTAAACGTCAAACTGACAACTGGATTAAAAATGTCGCAAAGATTTGGTATTGTATCTAAGGATTCAATTAATTTACCAATTGTACTCTTCACAACTGTATAGTTTTAAATAAAAATTAATAATATTTGATTAAAACTAATAAAGTTTGTGTTATAAATTATTGAACGTCAGATTGACAATAAATTTTTTGATATCTACAAAGTAAAAAATTATCTTATCGAATACTCCTCGGGTCTTGATAAATACTCAAAATTTTGTCGTAGAGAATCCTTCAAGCGTGTTGCTCAAAGATAATAGCCTTCGGCCTGCGACCTTGGGCTATTATCAAGCAACACGCTTTCAGCATTCTCTATGACAAAATTATCTCGGTATTATCAAGACCCTAGGGGTATTACTACTGAAAATAAATACATCTAAAGTTTCTTAGCACTTCTAACAGGAACTTTTTCACGAGTCTTTTGAATTTTGGATTTGGAAAATACTCTAGTCTCTCGTGGATCGAACTATCTCAGAAAAAATATTAAATATTTTTTGGGGAAAGTTAATAGAACGATTATTGGCTTTTTTTACTGTCGTGATAATGTGTAATGATCTATTTCGGGCGTACATGAACTGCGGACCAAAAACCATAAATGATTTTCAAAATTTGTCATGTGTTTTTAATGACCCATGAATTGCGGACCAAGTCGAAAGAGAAGGGCTGCATCCTTGTTTTCTATGATAGATTTGAGTGTGTAGTAGTTTGATGTACGTATTTGTGAGGAAGGCTGCATCCTCGTTTTACGTAATAGGTTTGAGTGTATGTAGTAGTTTCATGTACGTATTTGTGAGGAAGGCTGCATCCTCATTTTCCGTAATAGATTTGAGTGTATAGCAATTTGATGTACGTATTTGTGAGGAAGGCTTAGTCCGCAATTCATGGTTTTTAAAAGAGGGGTCTTCTTGGTTTGGTCCGCAGTTCGAGTACGGAATTATTAAAATCAGGTAATCGGTCCGCAATTCGAGGCCGCCGTCTATTTCTTGTGACATAGGAGCGGCTAGTTAGTTTATGGTTTGTATTGAAGTACTTTACACTCGAGCACAAGAAGTAATCTCACATCCAAAGTATTACATTCCCGGTATAATAGATAAGAGCTGTATAATCTGCTTTTGGAATATGCATTAGGAATCGCCTTGTCACTATTCCATATATCTTGGCATTCAACTAAAGAATGATATAAGTGTTAGAGTGTTTGAGATAGTGAACATCTTTTTAAACACCTAAATGTATATAAGATACTTTTTAACGAAATAGTGTATGTGGTAGTCTTATCTCAAATAACAATCAACATAAATACCAGAATTACAGATGTTTTAAAATCGATTTATCATACAATTCAATTGCACGAAAAGTATAATACCTTGGTATAGGAAACCCTCATACCCAGCATTTGAAAGAGGACATTTTTCTGAATATGGTGAATTACTAAAATACAAGGTGTTCCATTTAAAATAAGTCCGATATTGCATATTGAATGATCTAATAATGAAACTGAAAATTCTGAACACCCTGTAAAGTGATGTTTCGTACTTAATGGTGGAATACATTCGACGAATATCCAACTATTTAGATGTAAGAGAAAATTTGCTAGAATTTGTTATCCCAATGAGTTATTAATTTTTTCCGAAATGTTCACATTTTTCAAAAAGTCAGAATAACTCTCTCTCTGTATTTAGGTATAGGGAACCATTATGAAGGAATACTTCATTTTTAGGGGCAATCAGAAAATGCAATTGATAATAGGGTGTTCCATAAAAAAAATCAACTTTGATAGGCCACACTTTATTGGAACATACTGTATATTTCAAAATAATAAATAATAAATTACGGGTGATCCGAGTTCGGGAAGAGGAAGGGGGTGAGTTTTTAAGGGTATAAAATGATTTATCTTGATTTCCGGCAAAACTACAAGTCCTACGGAGAAAAGTTAAATGGCAAAGTTGTGAGTAATAAAAAGCTCTACAACTTTTGTATTCAGCTTTTTTCAAAAAGTCGGTGTGCTTTTTGTTCGTTGAAATCTCTACTTTCTGATAGTCTGGAAAAAATATACATCTTCATGGTAAATGTTCTGAGAAAATGCAAAAAATGAAAAAGACTCAAATTCGTACAATTTCATCAGAAAGTAGAGATTTCAACGAACTTTTTGAAAAAAGCTGATATTTTGACGCGAGAATTTTCGATTGAAAATTAGGGTGCTTTTTTGATATAGTCAAAATAGGGTGAAAAAAAAGTATATTTCAAATCAAATAAATTACAGTGTATTTGATACATAATTAGGTAAGTTTTCACGGAATTTGGTAAAAAAATACTTTTTTTGAAAAGGTAAAAATAAAAAGCCAAAAACTTTTTCACATAAATTTTGAGGTTACGTGTAAAAATTGTGGATACAAAAGTTGTAGAGCTTTTTATTACTCACAACTTTGTCATTCAACTTTTTTCCGTAGAACTTGTAGTTTTGCCGGAAATCGGGATAAACCATTTTTTACCCTTGAAAACTCACCCCCTTCCACTTCCCGAACTCGGATCGCACGTAATTTATTTTTTTCTTCAATTATATCATATTCCCCTTCTTTTCTAATGGGTTTTATCCTACTCTCATTTTTTCACTTTTCACTATTTTTGAAGGCTTCGGCTGTTCTATAGTCTCTAAGGATGTGGTTACAATTTTTTTTTTAAATAAAAAAGTGTATCGATTGTTTTTATATGGAATTATGTTGACACGATATCAGAATATTATATCTATGAAGAATCTATTGAAAAAATATGGTATGGATAATTAATATTGTTCACCCATAATTATTATTTCCTCTCCCCACACTAGTTGGTATGATTTATTTTGGATTTTTTTAAATGTCCACAAATCTCTATAATGGTATAATATGGATGTTATATACGAAATATTGCTGACGTTTGAGTTACACCGATGTCAT
>CAJUYH010003092.1:0-34939 GCA_910591685.1 Galerucella tenella
GACAGACCCCATGTGCGTCCCACTGTCCTCCGACACTGCTCATAAGCCACATATGCTCTTTTTGCTCTGTTGTGTAGATGAGAGTTCCATGTTAGTTTCCTGTCGAGGGTAATACCAAGGTATTTCACCTCTTCCGAAAAGTTTAGTTTGCTTTTGAAGATTTCGGGAGGTTTCAAACCCGATAAACTTCTTTTCCTGGTGAAAAGGACCATCTCAGTCTTTCTGGGATTGATCGACAGTGAGTGTTCCTTACACCATTTTTCAATTAATTTAAGCCCATCCTGCGCTCTATCGCACAGTGTGTTCACAAATTTGCCAGTCTGCAAGATAACTATGTCATCTGCGTATGCAATTGTGTAGAATCCATTGTTGTTGAGGTGATTAATCAGGGTGTCTAGGACTATGTTCCACAGAAGGGGTGATAAGACTCCTCCTTGTGGACATCCCCTCATGACCAGTCCTCTTACTGTGATGTCTTCTACATTGATACTTATTGCTCTACTAGAGAGCATCTTGAGTATCCATTCTCCTACTACCAGAGGTACATTCCTGGAGTTAAGTTGTTGGGTAATTGTTGGAAAGGTTGTTTTATCAAACGCTCCCTCAATATCTATGAATATACCCAGGGTGGATTCTTTGTTGTCCAATGATCTTTCGATTCTGCCAACCACTTGGTGAAGGGCTGAATCAGTGGACCTTCCCGGAGTATATGCATGCTGATTTGGATGAAGTGGGTTGTGAACTAGCACTCCATCTCTTATATACCGCTCGCATAACCTCTCCATTGTTTTTAAAAAGAACGATGTGAGACTAATTGGTCGGAATGCTTTTGGTAAGGTGTAGTCCATCCTACCTGGTTTGGGTATAAATACCACTCGTACTTCTCTCCACTTACTGGGAATATACCTCAGAGCTAAAGAGGCTCTGAAAATTCCAACCAGGTGCGGCATAAGAATATCCATTCCCCATTGAAGTAGGGCTGGTCTTATTCCGTCAGGTCCTGGTGACTTGAAGGGGGAGAAGCCCGATATGGCCCACCTTATCTTGTCCTCATCAATTACTGCACTGGCAGATTGCCAGTCGTATTGTGAGGGTGTTGTTGGTACTTCCGTCCAGTTTGACGTTCCAGGAAAGACAGAACCTGGGAAGTGAGTTTCCATAAGAATCTCAGCGCTCTCTTGAAGGTTGGCGGCCTTGTCGCCATTTTCCCTTGTCCGGATGCCGATACTCTTATGGTGGTCGTTTGAGAGTGCCTTCTGTAGCCTAGAAATTTGTGGGAAGTCTTCGACTGCCTCACAATAGGCTCTCCAGGCTTATCTTTGATTTTGTCTGCAGACTTTTTTGAACTCTTTGAGGTTGGCTTTATACATTCCCCAGTCCTCTTTGAGTTTTGTTCGTTTTGCCTTGTTAAAGGTCGTTCTCGCTGTCTTTCTGAGGTGTTCCAGTTCAGGGCACCACCAGGTATTGGTCGTGCCACCTGTCTGAACCATCCTCATGGGACAGGATTCCTTATAGGCAATGTCTATTTTGTTTTGGATAGATACTGTGTACCTTTCCAGTTCCTCATTATTGCTGGGAGTCAGGACCTCTGTTTCCCGCAGAGCACCTTCTAAGAGTCGATTGTAGAGAGCTACATCCGTCCTCTTCGGGTCACGGGATTTTACAGTGGTCCTGAGATCCTGGCTTACCGTATAGGTCAGCCAGCGGTGGTCTGACATAGAAATATGATCCGACACCTGCCAGTCCTGAATTTTGTTTGATATTTTGGCTGTCGCCAGCGTAATATCTATTAATGTTTGGCTACGGGCGTTAATAAATGTCGGCTCCGTGCCTCTGTTTAAGATTGTTAGATCTTTCCTAATTATATATTCATAAAGAGACTTACCTCGGGCGTTGTTATCCTTGCTGCCCCAGCTCAAGTGGTGTGAGTTTGAGTCGCAACCCAATATCAGCTCCACTCTGTGGTTGAGGCAGTGATCCACTAGTACCTCCATCTCTTTAGTCGGTGGTAGGGTGGTTGCATCTGAAGGTAAGTACACCGATGCGAGTACCAACGCCGTATATTTGCCTCTTCCATCTGGACATTCCACTTTAACCGCAGTAAGGTCTGAGGTGCAGAATTGTGCCATCGGAGAGACTCTGTATTTCCTTGGGACGTAAATAAGTGTCCCAGGTTGCTGATTGCTTGGTAGGCTGAAAGTTTGACCCGTTAGGCTACTGAAACCAGTAATTTTGGTCTTTATTATCCAGGGCTTCTGGATCAAAGCTATTGCATCCTCCAGTACATCAAGGCGGCGACATAGTGTTGCCGTTGCCGCCTTTTTGTGTTGGAGGTTGCATTGTATAATATTCACCTTTTTTCCAACGTCCTTGCCCATGAGTAGGTTGCATGGAGTTGGATTCTCTTTAGAGGTCCATCTGCTCCTCCGCTAGGGGAGAGACGACCTCGTTGTCTTCGGGTGCCTCCTCCGTCAGGTCATCGACTGTTTCGACGTCCTTTTCGGGACCCATGGTGGCCTTGGGGTCAATGTCCACTTTATGTGGCTCGACTACCAAGGACCTCGGGTCTTCAGAGGTGCCCCCTGATTCCTTCCTTGTTACCCTAATAGTCAATGAGGTGAACGCATAGCTCATCCTTATCGACTTCTTCTTGAGGACAGCCATATCCTCGTCTCCAATTCCGAAGACAAAGAGGTGTCCTTCTGGGTTCACCTTTACCTCATGGTGGAAAGTGCACCACCTTGCCACCGTCAGATCAGGGTTCTGCGCCCTAAGCCGACCAAGAACCCTCTCTTTTTCACCGGATGTCGTCTTGTGGACGTCCTCCGGGATCCAGAGCGAGGCCATCGCAGACCACTCTGATGATTTCACCGGAGTATGTCCATGACTTAAACGTGGGCGCTTTGCTGTTGCTGCTGGAGGCGGAGAAGATAATCTTGTCCAGTTCCTCTAGCAGTTGATTTCTAATTATTTTTTCCCGTTCTGCGGTAATCTTACCGTACGGGTTAGTCTCATCTATAATAGCAACCTTGAGGTGTCTCAAGGCGGCATCCGAAAAGGTTTTGGAAGGCGCGGCAAATGCGCTTCCGCCTAGGCCTTTGTGTTGTATCACGAGGTGATCTTCCATGTCCAGCCTCATTCTGTGCAGTATTTTGGGGTGGACATTTCTGTTCATCCCCAGCTACTGCTTTTGATTGAGGTGAGCACTTCTGTCCAGCCTCGGGATTTGTTTTAGATTTTTGTTCGTCCATGTGTGTTCCCACGAGTAGCAAGGGAAGGGTTGGTCACCTCTGGCAGAGCCCCGCATTACCAGAGGAAGGCTAATTACAATGGGGTTCCGCCCGGTTCCCCAAGGGGATCGTTAGTGACCGCATATCACCCTGCGGCCATTCAGCTGTCAGCACGATTCCTTACACCTTAGCTTGGGTAGGCTGGTCCGCGGTGGCATGTGGCATGTGTGAAATTTTTTGGGTTGGCAACTTGGACCGAAGTCCTCTATTCAGATTTGTTATTTTTTGTCAACTTCAAATTGATGTACTGTCACTTCAATTTCCGTTCTTCAAACACGTGTAGTTGTTTAAAAGTTAACGACAATTTACCCCAAATAGGGTAATATTTTAAATTTAATGTGATTTAAAAAAAATTCATTATTGTGTATTTAATGTGTTGTCGACTTTTTAATCAGGTTTTTTATGTTATATACTTGACAAGCAAGTAATTCTTCACTAGTTTTCGATTTTATATAATTACAACTACTACTACTTACTTGCAGGTGTCGCACTGATGATGGCGTAACAGCCGAAAGCGCCTTGCAATTTTTTTAAAATTTGAAATTTTTGCACAGAATACACTGTTTTCTTGACTTTCGAGATATTCGCATTCTCAAACACCCACTCATATTCATTTCATTCATTAGCACAAAAATAATAGTTAGCAGGCGCAGATGTCAGAAAATATATTATCAACTATAATATGGCAAGAACATTAATAATTTGCAATAATTTTGCCATAACTTTTCTTAAGAATGTTGCTTTGAGGTAACAGCCCTCCGCCGTTGGAGTCGAGTTGTTACTCAGCAATACGCTTTCGAAATCAATGACAATATTATTGCAAATTATCAATGCTTTTGTTATATTGTAGCTGATAATAAATTTGCTGACTCAGCGACTACTAACATTATTATTTTTAGGCGAAGAATCTTCCATTTCACTTTGGACCATTACTTACGGACCACCTTGCATATGATTCCACGATAAATTTTTGTTTGTTGTTTGATAAAAATTAATTTGAGTAGTCACTAATATAACGTCAACCGTTTCCAACACATTTCTGAATAAAATCACATATTACCTGAAATCACCACTAAAGCTGGAAATTAACTACTTACGTTGAATTTTAAACAACGATGTAGGTATAGATGATATATACCACATATCAGTTATGTTTAATTAAGGGAATGCTGATGTTGCACTGAGCACAACTAGATCATGGTTTCCTGAGATATTTCATTACTAGGTCTATCAAATTGGTAGGTATTTATATTCATTTTCCCCTTAATTGGAAGGTTAAATCGATGCGGTGGCAGTGAAGTTTACAGATGTTCTCGTTCGCGAAGTCAGGACCTGAATAATGCCAGACAATAATGAATAACTGAAACCGTGTTTATACCATGCTCCATACTGGAAATAGTTCAAGCAAAATGAGGTATTGCCATCAATTCTTCCGAGATGATAATAACGAATGGCGAAACCAAAATCCACATACACAATATACAAAGTTTTTGGAGAAAAATTCATTAGCCAGGTATACTCCGATAAGTTTATTGAAATATAACGCTTTTAGCAGCTTTCAGCAGCCTCCCAAAAACTCTTGGGACCTAACACTTTCATTTTTCATTGGTCTGTCGGCGTCAGCTATGATTGCCCTGATAAAGAAACACTCCCTTGAAAAGTTTAAGGGTAGATGGGACTATCCAGAAGGTTGCAGGCTTGCCAAGGAACTTCTGCAGTATCCGGACAGCAAAGTAGCAAAAAATACGTGACCATGAACAGATAGAACCTTCGGACAGCCACGGGTATTCTGACCGGTCACTGCCACCTACGAAAACACCTCTACAGACTGGATCTGTCTGACACTTCACTTTGTAGAGATTGTGAACAGGAAGATGAGACTGTAGAACACATTCTTTGTGAATTTCCGACACTCTCTCAATTTAGGTTTTCTGTATTCGGTGAGTACAGGCCAACACAAGCCAGCATGGGGTAGCTTACTTCCGGCGACGTTATCGCCTACTTCAAAGAAGTAGGCTGGACGACGAGCTAGAAGGAAGTCTGAAGCTCAGAAGTATGCACAATGGGCCAATTGTGGCCCAAGTGCTGTGGGGTCACCCACCCTTCAAATTCTTACAGATAACGCTTCCATAGTCTTTTCGCCTAACTTATCGAAAAACAAATCATATGAACACCAAAAATAGGGCGGATAGTATTGTTTATTCCAAAAACAAGTCCTACTCTTGAGTTTCTCTATTCATTTATTTGTGGAATAAGTTCCATGTAGCTCCCTGCTTTCTCTCTTTTTCCAATTCAGTTATCGATAACAAAACTTAATTGAAAAACAACAAAGTAGTTTGTACATATGGCGGAAGAAGTGTACTAAGAGTCTCTCTCAAAGTGATCTTTTTTCTTTTATCAATTTGTCGAGCTTTATGTCTTGTCAAAAGAAAGCTTCATTTATTTCAAAGCTTGAAGCGTTAGTAATCCGTTTTTGTTCTTTGAAGTAGTTTATAAAGAACCCAAGCTTCTTAGAATAAAATTCGTCTATCTGGAAGCTTTTAACATCGCAGTTAAATTAAAAATGGCTATAAATTTATTGTACTCCATAAAGAAAATCGATGAATGCATACTTGTAATATTTGTGAGCTGCTACTCATATTTCCGACAAAGAGATTGGAAAATATATTTTTCTACAATCACAACGAAAAGTAGGCTTTTTTGCTTGCCACTTACAACGAAAAGTTGACGTTTCTTGAGGAGAGTGATTCACGCTCGCAGAGCGTAAAAAATTTCAAAACGCTCGTTGCCCATAACAACCGATACTACAAACATAATTGTATTGATAGTGACAGTGGCAGTGACAGTGACATCATAGAGCAACCTGGCTAGGGAATGTTTTTGTCTCCTGAAAATCATTCACAATTTAATAAATCGCTGTTTTGTTGAGTTCTTAATGTTTTAAATAAATAATTAGTGTGATTGCGATGTTACCGTATCAATTTTTTTGTGTTTTGTGCTTAATTGTTGTGCCTCGTTCTGAATATTTTGCATATACTGGCCGGATGGCACTGCTAGCTGAGGCCTTTCTAATTGTAGAATAAGAAGAAGTACATTGACAGTATTGACAATAAAAAAAGGTGGAACGTGTCACGGAAGGAACTTTAGTTCCTTTTAAGCAAATATTATGTAATACATCTGACGTTATAGATACACAATTTGCATATTCCTCGATGGTGGAGTAGTAAGCAAGCCAGACTCTCACGCTGTAGACCCGGGTTCGATTCCCCGCGAAGAAGGTTTTTTTTATTGTTAATTTTATTTTTAAATAATTATTCTGCTTGATATTAATAACGACAAGAGGTAGACGTTTGAAATATTTAGCAGAATATTCATTATAGATAATGGTACGGTACCCTTCATGTGGGAGTCCGACTGGCAACATCTACTTATAACAGCATCGTATATTTAAAAAGGGAAACCGTAGCATTATAATAATAATAATAATATCTTTATTGCTTCAAATTGATACAAATCAATATAGCAAGAAATCCGGAACAGAATAATAATAATAAATACACAGTTCATGCGGCAAAATCACAATGAAAATAAACAATAAAAGAGCGAAAACAATATTTGTGTAAAACCCAAGCTATTCGTTTATAATAAATGAACGAATTTTGAGTACGCCAATAAAATAATTCGAAATTTGCCTGAAATCCGCCAAGGAAGGAGTATTTAATAAGGCAATGAAATCATCAAAATTATGCAGATTTTTAATAATTTGCACTCTAATACAATCATACATCCTGCATTGAAGCACAATATGTTCAAGTGTTTCATTTTGACGCGAGTTGCACAGAGTACAAATTTCTTCTTGATTAATGGTATAAATACTTCCCTTATACGTTATTCTAACAAAAGTCTTCGAACATAAACGGATCTGACAAAATATTCGAACTAATTTAATCGGCAGTTTACTAGTTAGATAATCTGCAGGACCTGAAGTGACTGTTAAATGTTTATATATTACACAGTAATTACTATTAGCAAGGCGTTGTAAGTCGGAACTAAGTATACAATTTTTGTTTAAAATTCTCAAGAATTGCATCGTAATGGCTTTTTAGTGAACCAAAAGAGAGGTTATTCCACATGTCGTTCAACCCGAGATCTATAAAAATCTGTTTCATTTGTAGGGCCCAGTTATAGCAGGGGTTGTCAAAGTCCTCTAACTCTAAGAGCCTGAGAAAGACAATCTTTGGCAATCTAGTGTTTGCAAAAGAAAACATTTTTAATAACCAGTTGAGGCACAACTTAAATACCGTATAATCAAGCCTAACAACACCCACCTCAAGGCGTACTGAATAATCAGGAGTGTTTAGCGGTAATAGGAGCAATCTTTTGAAAAAACCAGCTTGGGTTTTTTCAACAATGTTAAGATAACGCAGACCCCAGACAGGGACCGAGTTGGCAAGTGTATTAATTACTATGGAATGATACAGGATTATGCGCGATTGCCAGGAAGTTGTTTTTGAACGTGAAAGCATATTCATGACAGCACCTATGGCTTGTTTGCATTTAGAAGAGGTATTCATTGCGTGTTCGCGAAATAATGAAGAACAAGTGAGAGTAACCCCTAAGTATGTATAGTGGTTAGTCATCTCGATTTCTAATTTGTTGAACAGAAATTTGTAATTTCTTGTTATTTTGTGGCCGCCTCTCGAGAAACACATAATTCTAGATTTAGAATTATTAACAGTAAGTTTGTTAAGGCAAGTATATTGTTCAAGGGTGCGTAGCTTCCTAGCCAGATCTATTTCAGAGTCAGCAAGGATAACCAAATCGTCCGCATACAACAGAAGTAACAAATCATTCCTGTTATCAATATCAATTCCGACCATACCAGATTTTCTGAAAAAGTCGTCAATATCAGCAATGAATAGTGAGAAAAGCAAGGGACTCAATGGTTCTCCCTGCAGAACGCCCTCATTTATTTCAAAGAATTTAGAGTATTCATTGTTAACTTTTACACAAAAAGAGGATTTGTCATACAGAGCTCTGACTAGGCGAATAAATTTAGAACTGACACCCAGCTTGAATAATTTTTGCCATAAGAGGGGATGATTAATAGAGTCAAATGCGCGCTTCAAGTCAATAAAAGCGGCAAAGACTCTTCTGCCTTTGCGATGTAGGTGAGTTTGAATGGTGCTATTCAAGACAAAGATGTTGTCAATACAACTTCTGTTCTTCCTGAAACCCGCCTGAGTTTCTGGAAGAATATTATCACTTTCAACCCAAGAGTTTAATCTGTTCAACATGATCATATTAAAAAGTTTAATAATAGTGTTAATGCAGGCGATGCTCCTATAATTACTGGGGTTATCGATGGGGCCCTTCTTGTGTACCATTGAGAGCGATACTGTAGACCATTCAGTAGGGAAATCTTCGTTTTCGAAAACCTTGTTAAACAAACTACACAAAAAAAGACACCAGTTTTGAGGGAAATATTTGAAAAACTCGAAGGGAATTCCATCTAATCCCGGGGCTTTGTTCCTTTTGCAACTGTTAAGCACAGCAAAAACTTCGGATTGGGAGATTTCCGTGTCTAGAAACGGATGCCTAGCGTCCATCTGTAAATATTGAAAATCACATTTCACTGTGGTAAGGGTATCAAAATAAGTTTCCCAGGTTTCAAGCGATACACTTGAGATAATCTTATTGGGACGGAATTTTTTTATAGTCCTCCAAAATGTGAGACAGTCATTAGAGTTACTGAGCAATTGAACCATATTATTTTCAAATGCATTTTTTTTGCTGTATATGTGCTTTTAAAAGATTTTTTCGCCAATAGGTAGTCATTTTTGACTTCATCAGCAAAATTATGTGTTTTACAGATTTTAAGTTTTGACTTAACTGACTTTTTTAAGTTAATGCACTCTAAGTCAAACCAAGGTTTGTTATTATAAGTGAATGGTTTGTTTAAAGTAACACATTTTTTCTTCATACCACAACTATCAGCGGCAAGGTGGATTGAATCACGCATAGCGTGGTAACTTTCTGTATTACCATTGGACAACATTGCTAAGGCAGAGTTGCGCAAAATATGTTGATACCTATCTAGCTGCAAATCATCCCAAATTAATTTAGTTGTTGAGGACTGTTTATTGCTTATGAATGTGTCAGGTATGATAAAATTTCGTGTTATTTCAACCATTATAGGGAAGTGATATGATGTTACCGGTTCATTATTTAGCACTGCAAAATTTTCAATTAATGAAAGAGAGGCATTAGAACACCAAATTTGATCAACAGTAGATTTACCGTTGGAATTACAAAATGTGAATTGACCCGGCTGATCTTTAACTGATCTGCCATTAAGTATGGTGAATGAGTTGTCATTCATAAACTCAGAGAGTAAGACACCTCTATTATTAATAATTGAATCAATACTAATTCTTTTGACAAAAAGGCTTGTATTTTCAAAAATCTCCTCTGGTGTTTCACACATAGCACCAAGACGGCAGTTGAAATCTCCTCCAGCTACATACAAGAAATCAGGATATGCCGAGTGCAGCTCGGTCAAAACTATTTGAAGGCTTTCTAAGATATACTTAAGCTCAAAACTAGGTTTAAAGTACACAGCACACAATATAAAAGAGAAACTTTCCAGAGAAATCAAGCAGAACAGCCAATGAGGAGAACTGTGAAGTAACCGAACATTGTAGTGTTTTTTTATTAATATAGAGATCCCCCCACTGGCCCTACCCATTGATTTCTCCTTATACAAATTGGTCATTCAAGAACTGTACTTTTACCACAAAAAAATTAGTGAAGACATAAAATTGAATTGGTACGATTATAAATAAAATTGTTGAACATTTTTAATTTCAAGTTATATTTATTTTACACTTCATTCAAATGTTTATTTTCTAGATTTTTTCTTGAATGGATCGTAGAAAAAATATACTGTTCGACTCGTGTGGTAGTATGTCCATATCCACACTAGTTGCACAAACTACTATTCTGCACAGTTTACAAAATTAAAATGTAGGCCATATCAGTTAACTAAACGGATATGATTTCATATACATCCTAGAACGTATATGAAATCCACCAATCAGCATTCGAGTTTAGTATCCGTCACTCATCTTTTTTCAACTTAAAAGCAACGTCAAAACAACTTGTCAAAAAAAGTTTCTCATAGAAGCGCACTGGATCAAGAATATTCATTTACAAAGATGAACTTAAAAGAAATAATCCGTACAAATTAACAACAAATACTTCAAACAGAATAAAATGGGTATTTAAGGAGACCTCAGATTTTATAAAATTATGTAATAGATACATCTGACGTTATAGATAAACAATTTTCATATTTCTCGGTGGTCGAGTAGTAAGCAATCCAGACTCTCACGCCGTAGACCCGGGTTCGATTCCCGGGAAGAAGTTTTAATGATTATTCTGCTTGATAATATATAACAACAACAGTTAGACGTTTGAAATATTTAGCAGAATATTCATTAATATAGGTAATGGTACGGTACCCTTCATGAGGGAGTCCGACTGGCAACATCTACTTATAACAGCATCGTATATTTAAAAAAGGAAACCGTAGCATTATACAAATTGGACATTCAAGAACTGTACGTTTACCACAAAATTAGTGGAAACATAAAATTGAATTGTTAAATTTTTAATTTTAAGTTATATTACAGTTGATAGAAATTTTTATTTTCTAGATTTTTTCTTAAGTGGGTCGTAGAAAAAATATGCTGCTCGACTCGTGTAGATTGTCCATATCGCACTTGAGCGACTTCGTCTTCGTGCGATATGGCCATCATATCCACACTATAGTTGCACAAACTACAATTTCTTTCAAAATATGCCCTTTTACATTTAAAAACAACCTGCCAAATGTCAAATCAATGTATCCATCCATTTTAAAATTATCGAATTAACATTCAAGTTTTCAAAATTTCAACACCCTGTATTTCGAAAAGTAAATGTGCTAGACCCCTTAATCGCGCAAAAAAAATTATGGAAATAATAGTAAACATTTATCCGAACAAATTCAAGTAGATCACCAGCACTGCGAATACCAGCTTTGCATAGAATTTTAATATAGCATCGGTGGTTCAGTGGTAGAATGCTCGCATTCCACGCGGGCGCCCGGGTTCGAATCCCGGCCGGAGCATATGAATCGCTGCTTCGTAAACGAGAGAGAGACTAAGGAGGCACGAGCACGCAAGCAGGGCACATAACGAAGCAACGTAACATAACGTAACGCGTAACGGTCAGATCTTTTGCGCCGCGACCCCTGGTCGCTCAAACATAACCTGACGTAAAGAACTAAAGTTCCAAAAAACTACAACATTCCTTTCATTACTGTAATGCCATATAACGATGTCTCGCATTTAAATTTCAGACAAAGGTTGATAACATGTCTTTCGTATTCCATATTCACAATTCGCTGACAAACGATACGGGGGTCGAAAAAATTGAAAAATCAATATTTTCAAAAAAACTACAACATTCTTTTTATTACTGTATTGCCATATTACGATGTCTCGCATTTAAATTTTAGACAAAAGTTGATAACATAATAGTCTTTCGTATTTCATATTCAAAATCCGCTGAAAAACGATACGAGGGTCGAAAAAATTGAAAAATAAGAATTTTCAAAACAAAACTACAACATTCTTTTTATTACTGTAATGCCATGTAACGATGCCTCGCATTTAAATTTTAGACAAAGGTTGATAACATAATAGTCTTTCGTATTTCATATTCAAAATCCGCTGAAAAACGATACGTGGGTCGAGAAACTTGAAAAATAAGAATTAAAAAAAAAGGTAGAACGTGTCGCGGGACACACGGTAGGAACTTTAGTTCCTTTTAAGCAAAAATTATGTAATACATTTGACGTTATAGATAAACGATTTGCATATTCTTTGGTGGTCGAGTAGTAAGCATACCAGACTCTCACGCGGTAGACACGGGTTCGATTCCCCGTGAGGAAGTTTTTTTATTGTTAATTTTATTTTTAAATAATTATTCTGCTTGATATTAATAACGACAACAGGTAGACGTTTGAAATATTTAGCAGAATATTCATTATTATAGATAATGGTACGGTACCCTTCATGAGGGAGTCCGACTGGCAACATCTACTTATAACAGCATCGTATATTTAAAAAGGGAAACCGTAGCATTATACAAGTTGGACATTCAAGAACTGTACGTTTACCACACAAAAATTAGTGGAAACATAAAATTGAATTGTTAAATTTTCAATTTGAAGTTATATCTCAGTTTATAGAAATTTTTATTTTCTAGATTTTTTCTTAAGTGGATCGTAGAAAAAATATGCTGTTCGACTCGTGTGGATTGTCCATATTGCACTTGAACGATTGAGCACTCCGCCTACGGCGTCGTGCTCAAACTTCGTCCTCGTGCGATATGGCCATCATATCCACACTAGTTGCACAAACTACTATTTCTATCAAAATATGCCCTTTTACATTTAAAAACAACCTGCCAAATATCAAATCAATGTATCCACCCATTTTAAAGGCGGCCCTGGTTCGAGAGAGAGACTAAGGAGAGAGCACAAGCACGCAAGCAAGGCACATAACGAAGCAACGTAACATAACGTAGCGTAACGTAACGCATAACGGTCAGATCTTTTGCGTCGCGACCCCTGGTCGCTCAAACATAACCTGACGTAAAGAACTAAAGTTCCAAAAAGTCTCTCTCAGAAGCACTGGATTAAGAATATTTATTTACAAAAATGAACAAATAAAATAGTCCGTATAAATTGATAACAAATACTAAAAATAGAATAGAATGGGTAATTGAGGAGCTACCGATAGACATGTCCTTATAATAGATCTCGGTGGTTGAGTGGTAAACATGTCAGACTCTTACGCGGTAGACCTAGGTTCGATTCCCCATGAAACAACTTTTTTTTTAATAATAATTTTATTTTTAAATAATTATTCTGCTTGATATTGATAACAACAACAGGTAGACGCTTGAAATATTTCGTATTTTGCATATTTATTGTAGATAAAGGTACGATACCTACCCTTCGTGCGGGAGTCCGACTGGCAACATCTACTTATAACAGCTTCGCATATTTAAAAAGGGAAACCGTAACATTGTACAAATTGTACATTTAAGAACTGTACGTTTATCACAAAAAAATTAGTGAAGACATAAAATTGAATTGGTACGATTATAAATAAAATTGTTGAACATTTCAAATTTCAAGTTATATTTATTTTACAGTATATTCAAATGTTTATTTTCTAGATTTTTTCTTGAAGGGATCGTAGAAAAAATATAATGTTCGAATCGTGTGGATTGTCCATATCCACACTAGTTGCACAAACTACTATTCTGCACAGTTTACAAAATGGAAATGTAGGCCATCAGTTAACTAAACGGATATAATTTCATATACATCCTAGAACGTATATGAAATCCACCAATCAGCATTCGAGTTGAGTATCCGTCATTCATCTTTTTTCAATTTAAAAGAAACGTCAAAATAACTTGTCAAAGTTTCTCATAGAAGCGCACTGGATCAAGAATATTCATTTACAAAGATAAACTTGAAAGAAATAATCCGTACAAATTACCAACAAATAATACTTAAAACAGAATAAAATGGGTAGGTATTTGAGGAAACCTCAGATTTGATAAAATTATGTAATAGGAACATCTGACGTTATAGATAAACAATTTTCATATCTCTCAGTGGTTGAGTAGTGAGCAATCCAGACTCTCACGCCGTAGACCCGGGTTCGATTCCCGTGAAAAAGTTTTTTTTTAATTGTTACTTTTATTTCAAAAAATAATTATTCTGCTTGATAATAATAACAACAACAGGAAGACGTTTGAAATATTTAGCAGAATATTCATTATTATAGATAGTGGTACGGAACCTTTCATGAGGGAGTCCGACTGGCAACATCTACTTAGAACAGCATCGTATATTTAAACAGCATCGTATATTTAAAAAATGAAACCGTAGCCCTATACAAATTTCAAGAACTGTACGTTTACCACAAAATTAGTGGAAACATAAAATTGAATTGTAAAATTTTTAATTTGAAGTTAGGTATATTACAGTTTATAGAAATTTTTATTTTCTAGATTTTTTCTTAAGTGGATCGTAGAAAAAATATGCTGCTCGACTCGTGTGGATTGTCTATATCGCACTTGAACGATTGAGCACTCCGCCTACGGCGTCGTGCTCAAACTTCGTCCTCGTGCGACATGGCCATCATATCCACACTAGTTGCACAAACTACAATTTCTTTCAAAATATGCCCTTTTACATTTAAAAACAACCTGCCAAATATCAAATCAATGTATCCACCCATTTTAAAGTTTTCGAATTAAAGCATTCAAGCTTTCAAAATTTCAACACCCTGTATTTCGAAAAGTGAATGTGCTAGACCCCTTAATCGCGCAAAACAAATTATGGAAATAATAGTAAAAATGTATCCGAACAAATTCAAGTAGATCACTAGCACTGCGAATACCATGTTTGCATGGAATTTCAATATAGCATCGGTGGTTCAGTGGTTAGAATGCTTGCATTGTACGCGGGCGGCCCGGGTTCAAATCCGGGTAGGAGCATATTTATTATTATGAATCGCTCGTAAACGAGAGAGAGAGGCTAAGGAGGCACAAGCACGCAAAAGCAAGGCACATAACGAAGAAATGTAACATAACGTTTCGTAACGTAACGCGTAACGGTCAGATCTTTTGCGTCGCGACCCCTGGTCGCTCAAACATAACCTGGCATAAAGAACTGAAGTTCCAATAATTATACATTTAAAACGTTATGAAGTATTTGACAGGTACTTGAAATAAGAAGTATGAACCAATCAATTTTATTGGTTATAATATACAGTGCTATTCAAAAGTCCCCTTCCCCCTCGTATCTTTTGAACGGCTACACTTACATTAATAAAATTTGGAGGGTGAAAATAGAATGTTGTAAACTTCTCTACGAATGGTAACAGGTGACGTTATAGTAATAAATGATGTCACAGTGCCACTCTGGCCAATAATTTTAAATAGGACCTTAGGGCAGGTGATATCTCGTTTGAAAGGCATTGACATTGGCTACATAGCCGTATTAATTTTGTTTGGGTTTGAACTAATTTTGACGGATAAATACCAAAATTATTATGTCACATTTAAATATTGAAGATTTTTCAGTCCGCCTCTAGTTAGTAGTTGTCAAAAAAATTGACATTTTTAATTTAATAGTATTTGTTGCTCTGCAAAGTTTTTCTAAATAGCTTAAATTTCATTATTGTTTAACGAGACGTTTAAGAGTTTACATAGGCAAAATGGTACGTACTCAAACCGACAAAGTAGCAGCTATCTTAATAATTTGTGAATCTAGAAAGAATCTCCATGTAGCGGAAATGTGAATACACAAAATGTAAGGTATTGGAGTGACACAAATCCTCACACCTTTCGTGAACAACATACCCAATTTCCAGAAAAAGTCAATGTTTGGGCAGGTATTTTGGGAAACCACATAGTTGGACCTGTCTTCGTAAATTCAAATTTAAGCGGTGAAGTGTATTTGGAGATGTTACGAAATGCAATTGAGCCATCAATTCCTGAAATTCTGGAAGATAATCCAGATGAATTCGGCCATCTGGAAATAACATTTCAAAAATATGGTGCTCCTGCACATTATTATGGTGCAGTAAGACGTTACCCGGATGAAGAATATCGAGGTAGACGGATCGGCCGGCGAGGTCCTATAGAATGGCCACCTCGGTCACCAGATCTGACACTATGACACTTTTTTCTATGGGGGTACTTGAAATCCAAGGTTTATACTACGGCACCAGATACCATTGGCGTTTTGAGAGAAAGAATTATTGAAGAATGCAATGCAATTTCGGCTGACACATTCGAACGAGTACGACAAGAGTTTACTAATAGGATGTTTTACTGTCAGGAAGTACACGGAGCACATTTCGAACACTTGCTATGAGAAACAATTGTTGATATTTGATTAATTAAATTTAAGGAAATTATTTCAATAATTTTGATATTTATTTAATTTATCCGTCAAAATTAGTTTAAAACCAAACAAAGTTAATATGGCTATGTAGCCAATGTCAATTCGGAACACTATCTATGCTCTAAGAGCTTCTTTTTATTCCTTTTTATTGCGTTGAAAACGTTTTTACCTTCCGTGATATTCAATTTGATATATTTCTGCAAGGCTAATCACTACCACTTACCGGAGATTCTGCCGAACCCACTAGTGTTCCAGCCAGTGGTAGGGATCTTCATCGAGCCCAACATCCATGGACTGACCTTGGTTTCAAGTCTTTTCCGAAAGACGGCATAATATCTACATTATACATCGTGCTCATTGGTATAAGGCATGCGAGCTCTGATATGTCCCCCACCCTGGTAGTTTAAAGTGCTTCTCTGCCGACTGTACTGGCTCTTCGGCGCGGTTTTCCCAATGGTCACCCATCCCAGTACTAACCGCATTTGACACTGCTCCACCGTAATTATCGCATCAGAGACGCCCATTGGATATGTTTTTCAGGAAGTTTATTTCTGGTATACTAGAATATGTGAAAGTGGAATCGTGGCACATAATGTACTCAACACTAAGGTATATGTTAATTATAGACAGTTGTGAGCGAAACACAACAATTCAATCCATGGTAATAAAACGTTCGCATTATATTGAAAATTTTTACAAACCACAATAGTTCCAAGAGTGTTAATATATTCAATCTACAGGATCGTTAATTTCATTGAGCTTCTTAACATTATAACGATAACAAGCTTTGACTAAATGTCACAAACTACAAGAAATTCTCAAACGCATTTCAAAGAAATTATCCTCTGAAATTTCCAACAGTTGTTGTTAGAGAAATGTTATAGTGACGGACTGGCTCAAATCACATTTTATTTTGATATAGCAGTCCCAACTTCAATTAATCATTTGTTAAAATAAATTGGTACGCTTAGATAAACAATGAATACAATTACAGTATACCCGGGTGCAAATTTTCTGAAACTGACTCTAAATCGGAATCGGCATGCACTGTGAATGTGACAAAATAGAGGTTGGGGCACATGCAACGAATCCGGTATGTGAATCTGAATATCCGAGAACTAGTGGTGGGAATATGATCTTTAAAATAAACCAAAGTAGATGTAAACATACTTCTAGACCTTCTTGGTGCGGCCTGATATAAATACTTCGGTAGTCAGCTATAATTATTGAACTCTTAAATAACCTTCTCACCCACTACTTCACATTGAGCCTTTTCAGTAGATGCTAAAATCTCAAAACAAATATTTCATTGAAAGCTTACTGAAAATGTTTCGCTTTGTGCAGCTTTGTTTCGAATATAAATGTCACAAAGCTGAATAAAAAGTTAAACAAATATTAGGGTAATTTGAACACGCGTTTGACCTTGGGGCGAGTGACGTCATGAGGTTTGGAGTTATGTTGGCAGTATTTATCAGAATTGCTGACAAATTATTGCTACGGCTACGGCCGAGGCCAAAACATCCAACGAAGAACCAAATGTTCCTCGTTTTGGTCAACTTTTTTTGAGCTTTTACTTTTTCGAACCATAATTTTCGTCCGTTTTCATCTCGAGAAACGTGATTGAATATTTTGCTTGGGCAATTTATATTTTTATTTTAGCAAAAACCTATAATCCAAAATGAAAGAGAATATCAATATCAATTTCGAGGTTACATGAAATGTCTAAATCAAAAACCAGGGCAGCAAACTTTACAAATCCTATGAAAATAACGGTCTGTCGTTTTCAAAGGTCATAGGCTCTTTGACGTCACGAAGTAGGGAGGAGCTTCGTCACGTTCAAACCACGCGCTTGCTTTCCACACTTTTTACAGTTTTTTTAGGATATAAATCAAGCTCCAAAAAAATATAAAAAATAATGGGATTTTTTCCATAAAAAAAAGTACTGAAAAGGCCCATTCTCACCCATAAATAATTGGAACTATTAATAGATGGGTTGAATCTCTGTAAAAAATCTATACGCTTCCATTGGCCTATACACAATTTGTGCCTCCTGTAGCTGACAAAAAATCCTATAGAATATTTCTGGATATTCCTGATTGTACAGTTTCTGTTTGTGACGTACGATGGATTTTTAATGGAGGAGTTCAGTTTTAGGTCAATGGCCACCAAAAAAGGTGGTGACAGAATAAGAGAAATGAAATGAATGCCAAAAGCTCCTAGAACTATTGACCACCGATGCGTTGAGAATTCAGCTAAGACGTTATTTTAAATTTCAATATTCACGCTCCGTGGGTTTATACATTGTTTCAATAAAGCAATGTAGATGTTCGCAATGATTAAAAGATATTAGATATTAACTGACATTCTTGTCATAAAACACACTTTTTGTTGGCCACACTGATCTTAAACTGAACTTCTCTATTGACATGATCTTTTTTACGCAATTATTATTATATTGCTGAAAATAAAATTCAAACGCTTCCATGGATCGCTAAAAGTTCAGATCTCAATCCAATAGAAAAAGTTCGGGGGCTTAGGGAAGAAAAATCAAAAAATTCAAATGTTATTCCACAAAACAAAAAACACTCATGAACACTATTAGGAGAAACCTGGAAAAGCTCGACAGATGAAAATTTAACATCAAATTCAATTGACTCAGTGCCTACAAGATAACAAGAAATTATCAATAATAGAGAGATTTCAAGCCACATAAATTTTGACATACGTTACACGCTAAACGTTAAACTGAGCAAGCGCAGTCTTTCCAAAATAGCGGATGACATTTTAAATTATTTTAGTTTTTGAAGCCATAACCTGTGAATGACGTTACACGTTGTTTGTTTGGTGTAACCAACCTTAAATTTTCTGTTTGCTCAATTTGTTTTGTATACATTAATCCATGACATTATATAATAGACGTCGAAATGATTAAGGTCTAATAGAATATTTTAATAAGGGGCGCTATTCTTCTCGAAATTCTCAACATACATTGGGCAAAATTAACGTTAAGAATTGGCGTTGACAAGTTAAAGTATTCAAAGATGTATATAGTATATTTTGAGACCCAAAAAATATTAAAATATTGAAATAATTAAAATATGTTATTTAATTATTTGTGCATATTTTTAATACATTTCTAATAGTTTTTCATATTTTTTTTATTATTCAACGAAATGAACATAATACACTTGACAATTATGTCAAAACCTTACCGCTTACGCCCGGTTTCACAATGTCAAGTTATCCTGAGGTTAACAAATAACCCTAGGTTACCTCAAAACAAGTGTTTCACATTGTTCAGTAAAGGGTTCAAGTTATGGTTAACTCTCAGAATATTTAACCACCAGAAAATCTAGTGGTAATAATAATAACCTGGAGATTCTAACCTAACAATTAAAGCTATTGCTGTATCTGTCACAAAACGTGGTATCTGTTAGCATATTTTTTTGAGTGGAAAATGAACGATTATGAGGTAAATGCATATAGTAGTGATGAGGAACCAAGAAGACCAAAAATGATAAGGCCTAGATCCGATTATTTTGAGGAATTCGACAATAACGATTTTTTCTGTAGATTTAGTTTGTCCAAGAGAACTGTAGAAAGGCTCTCAGAAGAAATCTTCCAGGTCACCTCATTGGTTTCTTTAGATTCTATTATGTTCTTATATTTACTCACTAAAGAAACCAATAGATGCTCCTCTTCTTTAGAAAAGTTGGAACATCTCTTACTTATTTGTGTTTCCATAATCAAATTTGAAGCACTATTTTATTCAAAAATTTGTCGTCACATAGTCGTCACTTAGACATAAAATAAACATAACCACACAATTTTTTTGTTTCAATTGACATGAAACATGGTAATCAGTGTTGGATTTCATACCAACGCAACAAAAATTAATGAACAGTCATGGTTACCTGACCTGCAGATGAATAATGATTGTGAAACATGTCCCTGGTTAAAGTGAGGGTTAAAGTTTCGGTCAAGGTTACTTGACCCTAGAAGTTAACCACCGATTGTGAAACTGGCTGTTAAACGGAGTACGTTATCGCTTAAGGTGATCGGTTATTTTTTCACTATTGTGCATGAGCAAAATAACCGATAACGTATAACGTTGATCAAATAAGTGGCTTAAAATCTTTCTATGGAGCTATGACACGTTATTAATTTTGAATCTAAACTTTTATAGACGAAATTCATTTTTTGTTGTGTTGGTTCTTATTTGACGTCGATATGCTTCTGCTACCAAGCGATTGCTTTGAACTGCTGTAATTTGGAATCACGTGGATCTCGTATCCAGGTTTTGTTCAATTGTGAACTTTTGTATTGAAATAATTTTCCTATTCTTGGGATTGTATGGCTACATCTGCACAATTTCCTTAATAAGGTTTTCTTATTCTTCTCAATGCTGTTGTTACTGAAGCATTAAAGTTTACCGCAACTTTTGCAGCATGTCTTGCCGAATTGAAGGGATTTTCCTTTGAATATTCAGATGAAGCTTTGAACTAGCTCTATTCAAGTTGAAACTGGTATTTTTTGTATTTTTATAATACTGATAAGCTAACCATCTTCTATTTATGAAAATATTCAAACCATTATCAATGTAGAATTCTTGTATTTATTATAAAATCACACCTGCTCTAAATTCAACCCTGTTACTTTTTTTTTATGGATAATGTTATAATAAATTTCAATCTTTTCCACCTTATTTCATTGCTGTATAAAATTTGATTTCATCATTATACATCTACTAATGTTTTTGAGGAGCTGTCATCACTGCCCCAGAAATTATACCATAACAACTAGTTCAGCATTGATACATTTTAAAAGATCCATTTACACAGCTAGAAAAATACTATATCCGATTATTATAATTGTTGACACGCACTGTACAATGATTGTCATATGTCGATAAATATAAAGCATTTCATTTATTTCGCTGCTTTGTCGTTTCAATGAGAAGTTTATGACGGTGAATCCTTTCAAATTACGTTTTGCTTGTTGCATTTTTTACAAAAAACCAGATATTTTAATATATGTGGATGATAACGTTTTTGAAAATAAACAAAACTGCTAATCCTATCCTGCAGGATGGGGTGAACTAGGTTATGATGTCTGAACAGCCACCAAATGGATATAACGCGGCGGATCTTCTGATACTTTGTGACTTCTCCCTTTACATGCGGATATGAAAATCCAAATTGCGCAATTTCTTACACTTGCTGACTTGTCTCTGCTAAGGGTCCCTCTTCGAGTTAGTAGAGTAATCTGGAACATCATTTCATATTAAAATATTTATTATTAATAATAATCCAGTCAAGGCGGTGAGCTAATTAATTCGAAAATAATGGCAGCCACTTGAAGTAAATTGAATTCAGTTAAGATGGTGGGGGACAAAAATAAACCAACCTATTAGAAAAATTGCCGGTTTCTGGAACGGTAAGATCTCTCTCAACTTATCATGAAATGCACACCTTTTGGGCATTGAAAATTCCGCTTTTCATTCAAAAATCCTCATATTTTAGATTTTCAATTTTTTTGTGTTTTTGTACAATTGATGCAATGGGAGATATGGCCATTTAAAATATGCATTTTTCTGAATATATTGTAAGAGTCGACTATTGCATTTCAAATATCTGGAAAATAGGGAGTAACAAAAAAATAATGGGGAACATTGGGTTGATTTTTTAACATCATGATCCTAATGACAAATCGGCGGATTTAGCGTTACATAACGACCCCAATCTCCCGATATAAAGTAGACTAATACAATGCACCACCAGCATCAATTGGTTCTGGTTTCACTGACAGGAACATAAAACCACAGAATACACCATCCCAAGAAGAAGCGAAGCTTGTGCTATTCCACAATTCATTTTCTGAGTGCGCATGTCTGACAGTTGACATTTTAAGCCCGTTATCTGTCAATGACATGTGATTTTACTGTTTACCAAATAATTTTCTTTGTTGTAAGCTTTTTGATTATTTACATGTTTTTTTTGTGTTTTGAACGATAAAATTTGTTTACAAAATTACATTTATTAGTAATGGCGCCAAAAACTTGTGTAATTCGTAGCTGTCATTCAAGTGATGAATGAGTAATTGAAAAACACAACAAAACTTCGATATCTATGGAGAAAAGTTTACTGTCGCTTCTTTTTTATAACTTCGTTGTCACAGATATCAGTACATTTTCCCTGGGTGTAAAATTTAATTCAGAATCTGGTGAAGTGTAACTTTTAAATATACAAATAATAAAAATTTTATATTCAAGCACCATACTTATTGTAATTTTTTATCATCATTTACTGAAATTCTCTCTATTGTAAACTAATATTATAAATATATAATCTATTATTATCGTATTGGTTTTTAGACTCACCCTATCCTGCATATAGTGCTACATAAATAGCTACATACTTACACATATAATTTCGATAACAACATAGAAAATAATAATCATTTGGAAACAATAGCTTATTATTATTAATGGACTCCAAAAACAGAAGCTAAAACTTATATTTATATATTTTTCACAATATTTGTTGAGCTGTTAAATTAACTTTAAAAATTCGTGAATTGAGGGTAACAATCAAAACTTTGTCGAAACAAGTCATAAAAATAATAAACAATTAAATAATAAACAATTATTATTCTTTGGTTTAACTTTTTTGCGTGTAGTTAGCATTTAATTCACATTTTTTGTACAATTTTCTCAGTTAACTTGATCCGTTATCTGTCAACGTTAGTTTGAAGGTCACGAAATTTTGCCCCCAAAACATCAAAGCATTTAGAGACGGAGAGCTGGCTACAGAAAAAACAATGTATGAGGTACATGATATTTGACTAGCTGGATAAGTTCGATTAAAGTTCTCAAACACTAAGCACCCAGTCTGTCTGCGTGGTTAGGAAGATTAAGTACGTAATAGCCGATCAAAATCGATAATTTTTGACAGAAAAAAAATGATAAGACTCACGGATAAAAGTTGTGTCAATATGTAGGATTTGTTGTTAGGAAATGTGTAAATTATTGGCAGACATTTTCATGGAAGTGAAATGGTCGGCAGACGGCAACAAAGTAGTGTTTTTTTTGTGAAAAAAAAATGATAATCCTCATGATTAAAAGTTACGCCAAATAATTATTTAACACTAATTAAAACTAAATCTAAAATGGCAGACAAAAAAGCGAATGATAACACCGAGGCAGACGCCGATGAACATCGTGGTCCCGAGCGCGCTTCACGCTTAAGACGCCGCGCTTCACCCGCTGTTCGAGGTTTTATAAATTATTCAATTTTCAATGAAAACAATTAAGAGAGGGATCATTTTCTAGCTAAAAGCATGCCCTTTCTAATGGTGTAAATTAAAACATTAAAAATAATTAATAACCATGAACAATTTGAGTATAAAATATAATAATCATACGAAATGCTCAGACATGTAGATAATTAAAATATTTATTTTATTAGCTTTTCTTCTATCTCCTCTAGTTTACGAGATACCCTGCATAACCCTGGATAACGGTAAGGTTTTGGTATAGGAAAGTATTCATGAAGTTGCCTTATTTTTCACCCCTGAATGCATTAAAATAGAAAAAACCGGGTGGTTCTATTTAAAAAAAAAATTGATATTTATGAAGTTAAACTTTGAAAACTTTCTATACACACCCTGTATAAAATGGAAAATTTTTCAACATAGATTCAAATAGTTCTGGCCTTGCTCAAAGCAACCGAACAGAAACCATTTTCATATCTTCAAGGGTATTCACTTAAAAAAATAATTTGTGAGGGTCTGCAACCGTCAAGTTTCTTACAAAAAAATTAATAACTCAAAAAATATGCATTTTTCGAAAAAAAAATTTTAGGTAAAAGTATACTGAAATTTTACGTAGATTTTAAAAATGTATTAATATACAGGGTGTTCCGTTTAAAATAACAAAGTTACAGTCGACTTCCGGTAGAATCGGAAGTCTGCCATCTTTGAAAATATTTTAGTTAAAAAGATCGCATTCGAAAACCGAAACGTAGGAATTTTCATGATATTACTATAAGTATTTTGCCATATACAGATAGTTTTAACACCCTGTATAGTTTACTACCTAATAATTTACGTTGAATCAATATAAAAAGGATCGACAAAGTTTGCGTTTCTTTTTGAGATAAAAACAAGTTACAATACATTACGTTGCGTCTCAATGCCCGTATTTATAAATGAATCTCAAACTCGTACTCAAGTATATATTTGGAACGTTTTTCATACCTGCGTTGTATATGTACGATATTCGAAAAAAAAATTAGTAAATTATTCAACTGCAATTCAGTTAAATCCTAAGTTTTACCATAATTTAATATCATTCAACCATTAAAAAGTGAATATTCCACTATTTTCCAGGATAAATTTAACTATTCTTAAGTAGAAATTTCACTTTTTCAAATAGTCATATAATTTTGACTATTAGTTTTTGTTTTTTTATTATTTAACTATTAAATTAGTGAATATTCACTAATTTTCAAAGCTAAAAGTCAGCAACAGAGAATCAGTTAAATTTGACTAATTTAGATTTAAAGAGTATATTTTGTACTTAAATTGTTTATGGTTATATTAATTATTTTTAATGTTTTAATTTACACCATTAGAAAGAGCATGCTTTTAGCTAGAAAATGATCCCTCTCTAAATTGTTTTCATTGAAAATTGTATAATTTATAAAACCTCAAACAGCGGGTGAAGCGCATCGGCGTCTGCCTCGGTGTTATCATTCGTTTTTTTGTCTGCCATTTTGGATTTAGTTTTAATTAATATTAAATAATTATTTTGCGTAACTTTTAATCATGAGGCTTATCATTTTTTTTTCACAAAAAAAACACCACTTTGTTGCCGTCTGCCGACCATTTCACTTCCATGAAAATGTCTGCCAAAATTATCGATTTTGATCGGCTATTACGTACTTAATCTTCCTAACCACGCAGACAGACTGGGTGCTTAGTGTTTGAGAACTTCAATCGAGCTTATCCAGCTAGTCAAATATCATGTACCTAATACATTGTTTTTTCTGTAGCCAGCTCTTAGACTATTACGCCGGCTTTCGTTTCTTGTTAAGCTGGTGTATTCTGTGATAAAACCAACCATCAATGTCATCACTGACATCACTTCATAAGTAGAACAATCACATTTCCTCAGAATAAGGCAATAAACTTCAAGGTTTCCAGGGACTGCTCACAAACCGGGACTCTATCACTGCCACTGTATTCTCTCTTGATGAATAACTTGTCTAGTATTTGCAGAACTGCAAGAGCATGCAGATGATCTAGTCATTATGATAAGATCCGTTATAAAAGTTGCCATCTTCCAAACGACATTGTTAGTCGTGCTCGTATGCAGCTCCACTACACTATACAACTAAAGTACAGCGCTGTCGTTCTAAGCGCATCTCAATAGACCGAAGACTTCTCCAAGCTATTTAAAAAATAAGAAATTGTTACTCATGATGATTTTCAGCTTTTTCGAACATCCAAAACTCAAATCAATAGTGTGATAATTCAACGATTGCCCTGCCTTTTATTGTAGAAATCATTGTTTCAGAATCGTACTTGAATTTCTCACGACTCGTGTGAAGTCTGTCGTGATATCCTGAAACTTATACCTACTTTGAAGTTTGTCACCAACCAAATGAGATATTTAGATGTTTTGCTGTCTCCTAACTTGTTCGGGTCTCAACAAGATGCAAATTCCAACCAGTACATCCAAGTTGTTTCAATTTAACTCAAAATTAAACTTCAGTTCAACATAGTGAATTACTTAGAACTTAATATATTAATGCAGATATCTGATAATTTAGAAGTTTTAATTTGAAGTTTGTAAATATCCTTGAAATGGTGAAACTGGATGTTCTATACAAATAGTTTATCACCCGCTTGAAATTAATATAATTAAATAATTCCATTATTGAGTACTTCAACTAATGAAATTCATCTCATGACTAAAGTGGAGCATTTGTTTCCAACTCAACATACTTCACGGTTAAGAATTCAAATAAATAGCGAATATGTATTCGATGAAAGCTTTCAAAGCCGCTTGGCCGTGGATGAAAATTTTTATTGTTCCATGTTTTAAATTGATTTCCTCCAATCTCTTCACACATCAATCAATTGCGTAAATTCCCACCTGAATACAGTTGAAGCTTGTGTATTTTGGAATGTGGTGTTAGTCAGTGAGTTGTCAGATATATTTTACGGAACAATGTTAATGTAATATATATTATATTTAAATAATAAGAATTTTTCAAATAACAATAATAATGTCAGAAGACGAAAAATACACTTGGTTGGAACAGCCAAAATATAGAAAAAAAAACCTTATCACTTTCTCTCCACACTCCACACTTAACAGCACTACATAACGATGGCATTATGTCCACATGGTCGATCGACAATGCCCTCTATTGTAAAACTGTGTCCACATTAAGCTGCGTCCATACCGAGTTGACACTGTTGATCGACTCTGTCTATCGACGGTTGTTGATCGACAAGCGACAAAACTGCATCTGTCCACACCGAGTTGACAGAAATGTTTGTCGATCAGTCGAAATAGTTGCTTGTGCCGCATATATTATTATCGCGACTAAAAAAAGAAAATTTTCACGAAAAAAAAGATTTTGGATTCGACCAAGTCTTCAAAGTAGAACTAGATACAACGCCAGTAATTGTATAGACGATTTAAAAAAAGATGACGTCAACATATTGAGCCTAGAATACAGGTGCAACGGTGGTTTCAGAAATTTCTTTCAGATGTCGGAAAGTGAATATGAATCTTTATTACGAAAAATCGGGCGCAAAATTTGTAAGGAAGATACCACCTGCCATTCCCATAACTGAGCGTCTTGCTGTAACGTCACGATTTTTATCAACTGGAGATTCGTACCACTCACTAATGTATCATTTCAAAACAGGCAATTTCCAAAATTGTTGTGGAGGTGTGCGATGCCCTTATTAATGTATTTCAAGACTATATTAAGGTAAGTACTTAGATGTTCATTAATAAGATTTACAAGATTTATATAAATACGAAATAATTATGCATACTTCTTAAATCAAATTTTAACAACCATAAAGAATAAATAAGCACAACAGTAGTAAAAATAAGCTGAAACCAAAATAAAACCAAATATTTAAACCCTAAATGAAAGTAGTGCTGCGCAGATCTATGCTTACGACGTATGATGTCTTGGAGTTTGCAGTTGGGTGAGGAAACGATCTACAGCTTCATCTTCATCAGTAGAAGGAGCAGTATTGGATTGTGCCGGAGTGGGGGGATTGCTAAAAGAAGAGCTTGGGGAATATGATCCCGGGGAATGTTGCATCGGTAAAATGGTAAGTAAGCCACCAGAATTTGCTGGACTGGGAAAATATTGCTGTTGCTGATATTGAGGATAATAGTGTTATTGCTGTGCCTGCTGCTGAGGTTGTTGTGGTACGGGACAATTGTGCATTCCCAACTTTGCTTCACACAGAAGCGTGCTTATTTTGTGTTGCACTGTAGCTTGAGCATAAGTAGTGGATAAATTTCGCAATGTCACAGCCACTTCTTCGCCAAATATGGTAAACACATCCTTTGTTTTTTTTGCCGCTAATGTTTGCGTCATTGCCTCGTAGGCTTCATTGACCAATGAGTCATCGCATCTCATTTTCCTTGATGGTACATGGCTAGTTGGCGACTTGAACTGTTTTTTTGTAGTTACATTTTCCTCTGCTTTTTCAACATTACCGGCATTTACATTACTCCTCGTAGAGTCTTGAGAGTTGCCTTTTTCATTATTTAAAATGGCATTTTGAGAAATCTCATGCTCATCAGCAGTATTATCCACATCATTGGCATCTTCCACTTTACTTCTGTTGGTACTGTTGCTTGTTTGAAGTTTAAAAAATAAGATAATTTTTTTTTCAATTCCAGATGCTTAAAAACGAAGCAGAATGGAAAGCCGTTGCTGAGGACTATTACAATCGTTGGAACTTTCCAAACTGCGTCGGAGCTATGGATGGAAAACACATATCGTTGCTGGCTCCAATGAACAGCGGCAGTGAATTTTATAATTACAAAGGATTTTTTAGTATTGTTTTATTCGCCGTAGTCGACGCAAACTACAATTTTATTTATGCTAATGTGGGATGCCAAGGGCGCATTTCAGATGGTGGTGTGGTTAGTAGTACTACATTTAATAAGCTTCTAGAGGACAATACAATGCATTCACCTGAAAAAATCAACTCCCAAATAGTGAACTAAAAAGCCCATATGTTTTTGTTGCAGACGACGCATTTCCTTTGTCAACAAACATAATAAAACCATATGCAGGAAATCACACTAAAGGTTCTGGTGGAAGAGTATTTGATTATCGCCTCAGCAGGGCTCGAAGAATATCAGAAAATGTGTTTGGCGCAATATCCAACGTATTTAGAATATTCCGCAAACCATTGCTATTGAAACCTCAAACCGCTTGCAAGGTAACGTTAGCAGGGTGTTACTTGCACAATTTTCTTAGAAAAAGTGCATAACATTTATAATCCCCCTGGTACATTCGATTCTGACTGCTCTGATTCAAGAGACGTTATTCCAGGAGCTTGGAGGAATGGTAATGATCAGCCTGGCTCAGCAGATTTACCCAGAATACCCAGAAGATGTGCAATGCATTCCCAACAAGTGAGAAACATATTAAGAGACTATTTTATGACACCCGAAGGAGAAGTTCCTTGGCAATACGAAATATGTTAAAATTTATCATTTGTTATTTATATATTATGATACGATAAATGAAGAATATTTTCCCAAAAATAAGGGCTAATAGTGTACTAAACAGCCAGTCGGTTGAAAAATAAAAATAAATCTAGCTCTCAAAGTCTACGTACCTCTGAATCCAACATCTTCCTGGGCTTATTTTTGTCCAGTAAAAATTTCATATTTTCAAAAGCAAATCATCCACTTTTGTACACATCCTCCGTATCAGAGCCAGATTTCTTGCTGTCCTTAATTTTTGTTACTTCTCTTGCAAATTGACTTTGAAGATTTCTAATTTTTTGTTCTACAGCTTGCTTTTCGACGATAAATTTCCAATTTCCATGAGGGCATCGTGCCTCAAGTTTCTGTCGATTGCCACGTACACACCAAATCGACAACGTCGATAGACAGTGTCGATCGACATGGATGGATCGACAATGTCGGGCGACCATCCACACTGGATCGGCATTCCACCATTCGACATAATGTGGACGCGACTTTATATAGGATAACATCAGTGTGGGAGTGTCGCAAGGCCCTCAGACTCAGACTAGCTAGTCATAAGAGAGTGACCCTAAGCCTGGGTACCAGGTCACCAAGGAATAAAAGGCAATGAAAAGACCGAATAATTAGCCAAGCAGGGAGCAACGGAAGTCATTATAGGGCCAGAATCTTCATGTTGAATTGCTAAATGCATGAGTAAGGAGAGCATTCACAAATGGATAAACAACCAGACGTTGCTCTGGTGGTATGAAACCTCAAGACAAAGACACGCTCAAATATTTCTTGAAAGCCCTTCGGCCAAACTGTCACACGACCTACTATGTGAAAGGCGGTATCCAGGCTAATAAGCCTAATTAAAAGAATAAAGCTAGATATTAAACTCTAAATATAGGGAGGACCACAATGGATCTGCAAAGGTTGCAGTGAGGTAGGAGAAAGACCCATTCCAATTCCAATCTAATCCAATCTTCAGGTGGCGCTGCAATCGGGTTCATACTTAACTTCTCCTGAGCAGTTGATTTGATTTTGATGACATTTTTTGTTAGTTTTTAAGTAAGTTGCTGGATGGTTCAGATTCACAATTAGTTCCGGAAGGTGGCGCTGCAATCGGGTATATAATGAACTTCTTCTAAAAATGAGTCATAATTCATATCAACAAATTTGTTTTCCCGAGAAATTGAGAGAAAATTCAGAAGATTAGATTTCTCGGAAAACATACTCCTTTTATCGGAAAATTAACAATACTATCGGATTTTTTCACCCATAATATGTAGCATTGTAATATTTTTTTCCAAATTAAAAATTGTCAAAATTTGTACAATATGACACACAACATTTTTCTTCCCTTTCTCGAAAATAATATCAAATAATTTGTACTCCACATGAAGTTAATAACCCTACCAACTGTACGACGCATGCTTCAACCAATACAATCTTGGAATACATCGCTGTATTTAACGCTTCGTGTCTCAATTGGTTCAGGTTTCAGTGAAAGGACATAAAAACAAACATCTTTGTCACAACATCATAAATAGAATAATAACATCTCCTCAGGATAAGGCAATTAAGTCCAAGGATCTCAGTACCTTCCAGAGTAAAATATTAAATTGAGGTGAGGTCCCATTATTAAAGTATGGAGTATCCCCCCCCCATAACAATACGTGTTTTAGAACGTTTGTCACATCAAGGGACGAAACACTAACATTTCAATGTTTTATTTAATTCCGATTTTGGTCATACTGTTCTTAGTAGGTGTGTTGAAGGTGTGTTTTAACCATGGAACGACAACATTTAACATTGGATGAGATAACTTACTTCAAGTTGGTTTGCGACCCGAACAGTTGGGAATCTCGCAAGTCGATTATGGCGTCGGCTTAGAGACACAGTGGGAGTCCAGCCCTGTGGTCCAGCCAAGCAGCATCCCTGAGTTGTCGTTCTACAACCGCCGCTCAAGACCGGTATTTAGTTTTAACCGCTACACGGCAACTGACAATCACAGCACCCGAGCTGGTTAATGGTTTACATCGTGCACATAATGGTTGCGTTCAGAAAACATAACGAATCAACTGTTGAGTGAGCGCTCACTGAGCAAGTATAATCTTTGTTCGCTAATAATGAAGCCATAGATAACCATTATAAAAATATTGTTGTGCTCACTGAGCGCAATTGAAAACCACTCAGGAAAATGGCGTCCGCTCACCAAACATGTTGAGCTTCGTGCACTGATCAATGTGCGTTTACAGAACATTTACTCAACGGTTGTACAACAGTTGTGGTTTCTGAACGCAACCAATGTTACAGTTGGCAGTAATATGGTGAGGAATCGTCTTCATGAAGCCGTCTAGAGGCAATCGCGCTGCACGATTAACCTGGTGTCAAGAGTTTCTGAATTGCACTGACAATTACTGAGCCATGATTGAGCTACAGCTTTATTCACCGATCTCATTCAGATTATCGCCGGACAAGAAGGTGGAGACAGCTCGTATTTTGGAACGCTAGCGCTTTGTGCAGGAAGTGTACACATACAGAGGTGGCGTATTAATCGTATGGGGCGTAATTTTTATTGACGGAATAACTGAGCTTATTTCCTCACGCGTATTTCTCACAATTCAGCAGTATTGGGATACTATTTTCCAAACTGTCGTTCGTCCATTTGCGGATGCTTTTGGAAATAGCTCTTACGATCGATCACATGTTACCCATATTGTAGTAAACTGGTTGGATCATGAGGGTATTAATGTATTTCCATGGCCAGCACAGTCACCATACTTGACTTAAATACCATTGAGCACGTATGGAACATGCTCCAACGACGAATTACTCCACTTACGGGCAACATTCACAATAAGTTCCAATTTCTAGAGCTTCTGAGAGTACAATAGCCACAAATACCTCAAGCAGTCTTCAACAATGTAATTTTGAGCATGAATGCTAGATGTAGAGCTGTGATAAATCAACGTGGTGGCCATACTTTATTTTAAGTATGTATGTATTTTTTGACGTTTGGAAAAACAGTGGTTTTTAGAATTAGAATTTTTTGTTCTCCGCTATTTTTTGGAATAAAAGTGAATGTTGTTGACATATTAAACAATGATCTGAACTATAATTTTTTTATCACTTTTACAAGTTAATTACAGGTGAAAACATGACTACTCATAAAAATATCCCTAGACTTTTGCGTTGTGTGTATATAATGCCCAATTTCATATATTGACTGTAACATAAACAAACAAAACAGATATTTTATTTTTTTTCAATGAATAAATAAATAAGGTGTTAGTGATAAATGTGGAAATATGGTCTTATATATTGCTGGTTTTTGTAAGAGAGAAGCGGAATGGTCGATTTGGCGATGTCAATGCAAATATTCATCGCATACGAATACATTTTCGAAGATGGTTGAAAAAAATACGATATTCGAATGCTGATATCGAAAATACTGCGACCGATCACAATCATTTGCTCGAGTGATTTACTTTTATACATTCCATAGTTCTACCCATGGTTTGTTCGTTATATGTAAGCACTTATTATGATATTTTAGAAAGTTTAATCGTCGTCAAGCTAACGTGATTAAACTTGGCTATATGGTATTAGTATTGACATAAACTACATCAACGAAATAACTAATCTGGTTTCATTGCCGCAGCTGGGACATAAATTTTCATAGTCCCGAAAAGTCAGTAAAGTTAAACTGAAGCTTCGTTTCACAAATGGGTATTGAAATGAAAAGAATTTGGAACAACTAGCTTTTTTATTACCAAGAACGCTTAAGCTACACGTAAGAAATTTGTTCCGAAGAAATCACCAGGAAACTTAAATAGTTTTGAAATGTGTTGCCGTTTTTCATCTGGAAAAAGTAAATTAATCAATGGAAGACAAACAAAATTTGATGAAATCGGTTCATACTACTTAGTGTTGAGAAAATGGAAAAATTACTACATTGATTTACGATATACATCGTGGATGAGCTGACAACTTTTCCTCACACCTTTCCACCAGTTTAAAGTTTACATTAAAAGCTACTTTATTATTTTTACTCTTCTTTTTATAAAGTTGAAACGAATATTATTTGGCTTCTAAGCTGTAGACCAGTAATTTTTCGAATAATTATTTGTTTAATGGTAATGTATAAATAATTTGGGAAATTTATAAAACGTGAAAAAACTCATTGAAAACTGATTGAAATACGCAGGACGCAATAACGACTATTTCATAGGTCGCGTTCATCCTAACGTAGCGCTACCAGGGTAGCTATTCTTGAAAATCATACGATCCGGTGCTTCTCTCGTACGATGGGATCTATCCCGTGCGATCTATCGACTCCCACGGTCGAAATCGACTAATTCTTGAACCTACATGTGAACCTTAGAGCATAAAGTAGTAAGGAAGGATCATTACGCCAAGGACAGTTAACCGGGATGGTTATCCAAAATGGCCGCCGCAGAATAGAATATATAAGTGGCGCCGTACCCAATTTTAATTAGGATAAAACTATTTCTATGAAATGGAGTTAATATTTTCAATAACTTAATTGAAAATTTTCACGAGTGAATAGTTTATGAAAACATTATTTTAATGGCATTATAGACATTAAAGTTGGTGAAATGGAAGTAAAAAACAATCATAGGTACATTTAAATTTTTATTTACACTAAATTTAATTTTTTATTTACAATAACATAAAAATGTTACGCCCATGTCATGTCATATCATGTCAAGTGAAAATTTAGGTTAGGGACAACTATAGTCAAAGGCACTCTTATCGTGCGGGTTATACGATTCATCAAAGACATACTCACAGTTTATGTTTTTTTTATTACGTATAATTATAACTTCCAAATAAAGTCCGTAAGATAAATAAGACAGACTTATGCAATTTTGACGGGAAAAAGAAGGATATGTATTTAGTTTCCAGCGATTCTAAAAAGTATTTCACCAGCGAAGTTTTTATTTAAATGTCAGTTTGACAATTCAAAGTGACAATATATGATGTAGCTATCTTGGTACGTCTATGTAGCTATCTTCATGTTAGTTAAAATAATCTTCTTCTTCTTCTCTTCGGGTGTATTTGTTATCTCACATTTTGGTAACCTCTGTGTTTTTTGATTTGATACATATGGATAGTGACCTTTGAACCCGCACGATAAGAGTGCGTTTGACTATATGTGTATTTTTTGAAATTTTCAACATAAAGACCAATATTCACATCTGTAGATTATAATTATCATAATAATATGTACTCACCGATGAAAAGTAATTTCCAAAGCATCGTTTTTAGCAGTCTCTGAACGTCCACAAGCACTACAACTAACCATTGTCTTAAAATAGTAGTTTGTGCAACTAGTGTGGATATGATGGCCATATCGCACGAGGACGAAGTTTGAGCACGACGCTGTAGGCGGAGTGCTCAATCGTTCGAGTGCGATATGGACAATCCACACGAGTCAAACAGCATATTTTTTCTACTACCCACTCAAGAAAAAATCTAGAAAATAAACATTTGAATAAACTGTAAAATAAATATAACTTGAAATTCAAAATTTTCAATAATTTTATTCATAATCGTACCAATTCAATTTTATGTCATCACTAATTTTTTGTGATAAACGTACAGTTCTTAAATGTACAGTTTTTATAACATTACGGTTTCCCTTTTTAAATATGCGATGCTGTTATAAATAGATGTTGCGCGTCGGACTACCGCACGAAGGGTACAGTATCTTTTTTCTACTGACGTGCGGAAAGTGAATCTTTTCCGCACTAAAAAGCGTGCGGAAAGAGTCACTTTTCCGCACTAGTGCGGAAAGTAAATATATTGACATTTGAGGAATATACTGAC